>JAODAC010006650.1:0-92575 GCA_027575185.1 Mimaenictus wilsoni
TCGAGGCGCGCCCTGCCTGTCTCACTTTCTCCTGCCCACAGGGTGCCTCTCTGCTCGTAGCTACACACATGCAGCTGAGCACGCATCATAATTCCATTTACTTATAGTTTCCTCTCTCTACTAACTTTCTTAATTTGTTCTAAGGAAGCGCCCCCGACTAACTTCATTAATCACATGAAAGTGATGCGTTAAACACTCCTAATTAATTACATCAAAGTTCTCAAACTGTAGAAATAAAAGAAAAATTCTATATAAAACTGCGAATAAAAATGCGAATTAATAAGGCGGAAAAATAAAACGCCCAAAGTTTATTCCGAGATGAAGCTAAGTAGAGCGCTTAACGTTTCGCAAAGCCTATAAAACAACTGGTGCATTCGTCATTATCCCAATTATCTTACATCTTGCTGATGACACCTTAATTTGTTTGAAGGTTGTGTTCATCGGCGAAGGCAACAATGGGTATGTGCCAGTACCACCCTTGAGATCACGTGGCGGAGGTGGATCTGCAGATGACGAAGAGGACGAAGACTGGCGCCTAACAACCGCCGTGGATACATGGGATCGAGAATATCGGAGGTTCCGCTTCAACACCACACGCGTACAACGTAAGTTACTCTTTGCACTTCTTTGCTGCGTTTCTTCTTTCTGCGTACTCATAACAACAATAACAAGCGGCCTAATAACGATGATTAATAACGATTGAAAGTGTGATGCGACGAAGGCTTTTCGCGCGGCGCACTGAAAGTACGTCCGGTGACGTAAAACGATTGCGGTTCCGGTCAGGTGCGGTGGAAAGTGAGCGCAGTGGCCAGCCATCAGATAACCGCCCACCCGAACGAAAATAAACGCGCGCCGGCCACCATCGGTGACCTACTTATGCTAAGTCACTGAAGCATCCGAAGAACCGGCGCGTTGTGGCAGTGAGGAATAATTATGCTATTATGCGTGGCAGTATGATGAAATTTTGGCGTGAAATTATGCAAAAATCGGGTTGTCCCATCCATCTTCAGACTGACCTTCGCCGTTCTTGATCAGTTTATACCATTTAAGTCTACTAAATTGTGAATTTCCACCTAGGATTTCATTTTTGATATGTTTATTTATTATTTTTCTAATTTTAATTGTATTTAGTAAGGTGTACATTATTACAATTTATTAGAAAGAGAAAAAGAACATTTGTTTTCTGATTTTAATATATTTCTTAGCTTCTTCTTCTTCGTATGTTAAGCTGATAAGCTTGTATTTTACTGGCACTTCACCATCTTTTTGGTGGCTTGACGGTGTGGCGCTTTCCTTGTGGTCTGCCTAGTGAAAGAGGGCGCGCGATTCTCTCGGTCTGCATTCTATCAACGTGGTCATTGCACATCCTGCTACGATTTCTTGTCCATCGCACTATATCTGGAACATTGCACCTCTTTCTAATATTGCGGGAATTTCTGTTGTTCTGGGTATGTGTTTGGTGAGGGCGGTGTCCGCTCTTGTTTCCGCGGCGTAGGTTAGAATAGGTCGTATGCAGTCATTTTATATATACGTCCAGATATTCTCGCTGCTTTGTTGGCCTGTTGTCTGACGTCTTCTGCCAGGTTACCCTAACTAGAAATCCTTACTCCAAGGTAGTTGAACTGCGAGACTTGTTCAATGGTTGCGTTATTAATAACAATTTTGATCCTGATGGGTATTTTGGAGATTACCAATACATTTTGTCTTATTGGTTGAGATACGTTGTTTTTTGACGATTTCTCGAATGCGTGGACTAACCTGTACAGTTCGTTTTCGGCGTTCACGAATAGCGTAGCGTCGTCTGCGTAAAATACGCATTGTATGTTGTTCTCTTCGATCTTATATCCTTCAGGTGTTTCTTTGGTCTCTGATATAATTTGGTTCATAATTGTATTAAATAATAGTGAGCTGAGGCTGTCCCCTTGTCTTATTCCTAATGTTGTTTGGATCGGTCTCGATGTGCCGTTTTCTAGACGGATTCTAGTAGTGTTACCGGTGCAGTATAAGACTCCATGCTAGTTTTTTGATGAAGGTTGGAAAGAACATGTTGCATGAATAGCTGAGGTTTGTAATGTTTTCCACCTTCCTTGTCCTAATTTGTAGATGGTAAAGTGCCACAGCTACGTTGGGGAACAAACGTTTTTTGTAAGCCAGGGGAGCGGGGGGCGCCAAAATATATTTTTGTCAGTACAGTTGAGATAAATCGTCCAAAAAACAAAACTTCAATAATCCAGGAGGGGACACGCACCCTTTTATGGTCAAGAATAGCGAAGCCCTTGATTCATACAAATAAAATATTACGTTATATATTTCCTTTGAAGAGAGGATTCCGTATATTACGTATATCCGTATATTACCAGTTCCATAAATAACATAATATTGTTCTTCCCTTTAGGATAGATTAACAAATGAATATGGTTTTCATCTTATATTCTTCTTATATTTATGTGTTGTCCGATTTTAAGGAGATTTAGCAGTCCTCAAAAAGTTAAATATCATGTTAAATAATATTTTCTAATAAGACGTCAAATTTGTTAACGCATTAACATTTTGAAAAATATCATGAAATTATGTACATGCTGTAACATTATTAACAATTCTGATTTTTCCTTTCCAATTTTATTACAAATACAAATAAATGGATCAATCTGTCGGCAAGCATTAGCGAGCTAGTGCACAGTTAGATCCGTAACACCCCACAAAACGTTTGTTTGCGCGGCACCGTTAAAAACTGTCTCCGCTCACCGATCATCAGCACGTGCACACCGCCGCTCGCCGTCATTATGTTCGGGCTTTTATATCCCATTCGCTGGTGTTACGTTTTGCAGATATTGAAGCGGAATGCCAAGATGACTACATGAAAATCCGCGTAGGGTTCAACGGATCCTTTACCGGGCTCGTCTACTCCGCAGGTGAGTTTGATGAATCAAATGAATTAAATGCTCTTTGGAACAATGAGATTGTCAAGTACAACTAACGCACGTTGTACAACGTTAGACAAATAAATATATTCAACTTATGATTGAAATAATCCGTTACGACCGTATGAAGCCATTACGCTTGTACGCGGACGATCTTTTTACTATTTATTCTATGCAGCGTTTTTGATTACACGTTCGTTGCGCATTTCAATCAGATGCGGCGAGAAAATGGCGCATTGTTGAATGCGAAATATTCCTGCACGTAATGCACGTGTTTCGTGTGCACTTTGTGCCGCATTACGCAGATTCTAATGAGATACAAGCGAAGCTGCGTTGAGAACATGTTCATTTCTACATCTACATGTGGTTTTCATTCGCCCAAAATTAATTCTCTTGCTACGACCTTTTATCAGTGATTCTCATATACTATTTTACAATTAGACTAGTACAATTTAAAGAGGAACCTCGTTTACCAGGTCAAAAAGCTTTACTTTGTAAATAGTCTTAATCAATAGCTAAAATATTCAAGAAATGTTGATTTTGCGTACACTATTGAGAAAATTCTGCAGATCCGATTTGGTGGAATGACAGCTCATTACACATAATTAGATTTTCTAGAATATAACTCAATTCTTTTTTGAACAAATATATTTATTTATTTTTGCGTATTTTTAAGTCTATTATTTATGCGAATATTTTAACTTTTTCTGGAAAATACTCGACGTCATATTCAAGATAGTTTTCTAAACTTTACAAAAATTATTTGATTTTACCTTGCCGATAAAAAATTAAGGGCGCTGGAATGTACGCAGTTGAACAATTCGAAAATATGGCGATATAAACTTGACATCCATTTTAACTTGACTCTCCATTCTTTAATTTGCAAAAAAGTCTTTCGAATCATAGTACCTGAGAAATAATCGAATATTTTTAACCAGGTTCCCCTTTTGTTTATATTCTCTTTCGTCATCTTTTATCTTTCAATAAAGCTTCCTATTTTGCATCTGAGTAACTGTTTCAGCTTCATACTTCATTGGATTGATTATCTATTAATTTCATAAACTATTTCACGCAGGATATGCCTACGATCCTGATTGTATGTATATCAATGGCACTGGCAGAGATTATTACGAGTTTTACATACAGCTGAACCGTTGCGGCACTTTGGGCAAGAATACGCATCATGAAGATAATAGAAAATCGCCAACTGTGAGTGTTGCGTTGTATATTGTGGTGTGCTTAAGTAATTTATTGGTATAATCTTTGCAGAAAAACTTTATGTGGAATACGGTGACGGTGCAATATAATCCGCTGATTGAAGAAGAGTATGATGAGCATTTCAAAGTTACGTGCGAATACGGTTATGACTTTTGGAAGACTGTTACCTTTCCATTCTTGGATGTTGAGTAAGTGATATTTTATGATTCTATCTATGTAATTTCATGTTCAGTTATTTCATTTTACTTTGTTTTATTTGATATGTTATCTTTATATTCCAGTGATGATTTGTAACAAACATTGTTTCATTCTTAAAGCTAACCAATGTGTGATTATTACAGAGTAGCAACTGGTAATCCAGTAGTATTTACATTGACACCGCCTGAATGTTATATGGAAATCCGCTACGGTTATGGGACTCAAGGGAACCGTGTCACGGGTCCTGTTCGAGTTGGCGATCCTTTGACCTTAATTATTTACATGAGGAGTAAATATGGTAATACATACAACATTTCTGAGAAATTAGAAAAAATTACTACTATTCGTTTTATAGACGGTTTCGATATCGTTGTAAATGATTGCTATGCTCATAATGGTGCCACAAAGAAAATTCAACTAATCGACGAATACGGGTAAGTGTCCTAGTAATGACAGCTCTGATCTGAATAAATAAAGTAGCTAATGAGATCGTATTCTAAAATTAGATGTCCGGTGGACGACAAACTAATATCACGCTTCAGAGGCTCCTGGTCCGATAGCGGCGTCTACGAAACACAGATTTTCGCATACATGAAAACGTTCAGGTTCACCGGGTCGCCGGCGCTATACATCGAGTGCGACGTGCGGATGTGTCACGGGCGCTGTCCGGTAACTAATTAATCACGCCACGTGCGAATCAAGCATGACTAATGAGCACTTTACTGGGTATCTGTCCACAGTCGCAGCCATGTCACTGGCGCAATATCAAAAATACGCGTAAGCGACGTGCAATCGAGGGACAATCGGTAACGGCAGCAACAACAACACCAGCATCCTCGCTATCGGAGAACGTGAATCTTTTCCAGTCACTGCGTGTTCTGCAAGAAGGCGAGGACGATGTCGAACGAAACTCCACTGCTAGTATGTATTTCTGAAAGTAATACTTTCAACGGAATATAGTTCCGTCGAAAGATGGGACTCATGTTTCCATGGCCTATCAAACGATACAGGGTTTCCAGTAGGGTCTTGTTTCTTTGGAAGTTTTTAGTCTTCTTGTATTCAATAGTTTTCCTCAGTGACTTTCTTCTTAATAACTATTTCCGTACCGATTTTCATAGATAATTTGTTAGAATCTGTGAGGTTTCAACAATCCCAATAATCCCTTGGGTCCCGGCGTGATAAAATCTGTTCTTACATCGACTTCCCTTTCAAAGTTTTCTAGTTTTCAATCTCTATGACATCGAGTTGGTCTTTCCTTTAGATGTTTCAATTTCAATAATATTTAATTTAGTAATATCCCCCAGTCAACGATCAGTTTCTCATATTTCAAAAGGCTGTTTAAGTTTTATCTTCGTTTATTCCTTTTTATTTGACCACTTCATTACCCCATTATCCCTATAGTTCATTTTTGGGACCTTATATGCCAGAATTTTTGTCCCTCAGATAATTAATCTCTTCACACTAAGTCATGTTAACAGTTTTTTTCTGACTTTACTCTATCCAAATACCTTTTTATCAACTAATCTTCCTGTATTTTAAAGTTCTCTTATTGTCCTGCGAGTAATCATATTCTTGTTCTTTTTACACAACATTATAATATTAAGATAATATAAAGTAATGTGATCTTTCCAGGCGCATATCGTGACCCCAACTCAGTATGTATAAAAACAGGATGGTTCTCAGCCCTTCTAGCCCTTGGAGCCGTGACGATGTGCTTACTTGGAGGTGCCCTGTTAGCAACATGCACACGATTGAAGCGATCTGCGATAGACAAAGTGCTCTCAAGTAATCATTTCGATGGCTATATGAATCACAAAGGATCAATCAACTAACAAACGACCAGGAAACATCGCTAATGATATTACAAAACGATTTATCTGACTGAAATCACACCCACCATATATGTGGTATAGATATACTTAGCTCGTAGGCAAAATGTTTCATGCTATGTGTGACACACTATAACGTTTGTATCGCAATACTTATTTAAAGCAGGTAAGGTTGACTAGAGTAGACGTTCTTGGGTAGGCAATCACGTACATTCATGGATGATTTGATTATGAATCAAATTACTTCTTATTTCAATTGAAACAAGTTATGAAAATGGAATGCAATTAGAAATATCCGATCTTGGGATCATAAACGACTCCTCCTGAATGTGCTATATTTGAGTATATTGTGATTACCGCTGATTGTGTGCTCGAAACAGGTTAAGTAACTCAGTAGTTTATATACGTGTATATAAGTTAGGTATTTATATGTTTTGAAATAAATAATATCAACTAGTTTTTGTATATTAATTCGTCTCATTTGCCTTTCATTTTCAGAAATATATTTCAATATTTTTTCAAATATGTTAAATAGTTAAGCAAAAATGTGGAAATTAATGTGTTTAAAAACAAATTAGAAGCAGACTTTATCTTGACATATTGGATCTAAAAACAGCGTACTGCATAGGCGCATTTCATAGTCATACCATACTGGTGAATAATATTTACATCTATAGTAGTACGGCTTCTTGGGTGGTCCTGGCCGGCATGGGTTGGTGTCACCATGACCATCATTGCAATTAGGCAATTCTAGGAGGGGAGAAAAAGGATTACTACTATCATAAATATCGAATTTCCTTACCATAGGGTGGCAACGCAGATACAGTAGTTGATACAGTAGTTGACTCAGTTGTAGTTGGTGGAATTTCTGATGGGGGAGTTTCCGTATTAATTGTAGTGGTTGGTTCTTGAGTTGTTGTTGTGATTTGAGGGTCTGTTTTTGTAGCTGATGAAGAGGTTTCCGTTGTTTCAGTTGATATTGTAGGTTCACTTATACCTAAATATATAAGAAAACAGTGTAAATTGCCTACTAAATTCTAAATTGATTCTGGCATGAAAAACAAACTTTCTTTATTCAACTTGATGATGCAGTACCTTTCATGCACCTAAAAACAGGAAAAGAAATATAATAGCAATTAATATTGTTTTAGTTTATTTAGCTTACGGGTTGTTGCAAGGGGGTTGGATTTTCTGCTTGCAAATATATCCGGGGAAACACTGTCCTTCTAAACCATTTAAAGTGAATTTCGTTTTGTCGCTGGTTGAACATTTCCAAGTATTTTCTTGGCATTGTTCCTCTATACATCTACATAAAATGTATATTATTGCAATTTTAGAAATGATTAAGATTTAGGCTTTTTTAATACCAAAATCGCATGTTAGGCCTTTTTTCAAATTGCGCGATGAAAGGTTTTGGGCCCACGCGAACATTACGGCACTAGCAAGTAAGTAGGCCCACGCGGTTATTGTCTCGATTTTTTATGTATTTGATAACCGCATCGATTTTGGTTTGTAAGCCTTTTATTAATTTTTATTAAACTTTTATTAACTTGTATTTGCTGACCCGGTACGAATCGCGGCTTGTTGATTGTGAATGAGTACTTACATGTCACAGTTTGTCTCCTTATTCTCATTACAAATGTATCCTGTCCCGCACCAATAATGTGGCCCTGAAGGTGGACTCCCAATTGTGAAATGAGTGTCATTCGCACATCGAAATAACGTTCCACATACATCGTCCTTAGATAGACATCTTTTAAGAAGAATTCAAAATAATTAAATATACTTTATATAATTTTCAATACTCACGGTTTGCATGATGTATCTTTCTCTTTTTCATAATTATAATTGCAAAATTCCTCCTTGCAACTGATACTAACCGATCCAGCGGTAAAATATGTTAAATCACTAGTATTACATGAAAAGAACTTTTTCTCTCCTTCAGTACAATTGTCCTTTAATATCAAAGATGAAATATTATTTGATACTAAGAGACAAAGCAAAAAGCCAAGGAATTCTAAAATTTTAAAGATGAAATTGACATAGTATAGGAATCTACCTGCTAATTGTAAGTAAATTACCTGGCTTCATTTTTATAATATTACTTGGTATATAAGCTTGTACGCCTATTTTTATACAAAAACAGCATTTCTTTGCATTACATTTATGATGATAACATTATGAAATGCGACATATGATGTTCAAGGATAATGTCGTTACTTTATGGATAATTATTCGGGACTCTAAATCATGTGTTTTGATGCAGCCAATGTTAATATTTGATTTGATACTAACAAATTTTGATAAAGAAGGTGAAATTACTTTTACTAATTCTGAACAAATATAATTTTCCACAGAAATGTTTTTCTTAAATTTATATTATCATAGGATGAACATGAAAGTAATATATAAAACATAGCTTAATGCAATGAATTTATTTATATATACTAAATCAGCATAGCGGCGGTTTGCCGCGTTATGGAGCTGGATACTTGTTAAATCACCATAGTTAAGTTGCGTCGGACGGGTAACCACTTCGTCTCCCCACTCAACGAGCGGTTGCCGTCCGCGGAATCCTGATTTCACGGTAAAAACGCGAACGAAGGTTAGGTTAGGTTAGGTTAGAGTTCAGAACAGTACCATCAGTAGCGAGGGCCAGGAGAAAGTTACTAAGCCCCCTTACACCACTACGTGGTAGAAAAAGGGTGTTGATTAAGAAATAAAATAACTAATTCAGCTAAATGTAAATCAATATGTAGTCAATTAAAAGTATTTGGTGATGTTAAGATATGGACGTCCATAATTTCCTCTATTAACTGATACACACCTAAAATAATCTATCATGAATTCTTTACAAAGTTGATTGCAATACCTACATTTCGTTGCACGGTTTAATTTTTTGTTTTTTGCAAACACCATTTTCGCAACGTCCCTCCCAAAATGGTCCACTAACTTTAGCAGGATCGTCATCTGAACAACTCCAAGCTTTGGGATCACATGACTTCGGAATACATCTGTAGATGTAAAGCTAATTATAATACGAGTATTTAATTAATGTAGATAATTAATATTACGGTTCGCAAGATGTTTCCTTATCCCTATTGCAAATGTAATCCGTTGGACATGGATATGTAAAATCCGGATTATCTATATAAAAGCCTTTATTATTACATTGGAAATTGAAAACATTTTTGCATATATATTCTGAAAAAATGCACCTGAAATAAGTAAGTTTGGCTTAGTGTATTCTAATTTTGGAAATGACAATTTACGGTTGACAATGCGAATCGCCGGCATTCTGATAATAGTGATGATTGCAAAGAAGGGTGCCTTGACAAGAAAAGGTTAATTTTTTGTTATCAGCAAATCGCCATATAGTGGGATCATTGGAATCACATTCGAAGTATCGTTTGCATTCAACGTCAGCCGCTGCCAACGATGATAATTCGTATATTACGAAAAGCAAGCAAAGTGCTAAAATTTATTATAATATAATAAAATATTGAATACAATTAAAATTATTAGATACCTTTTAAAGCCATGTGGAAAATGAATTAGTGAAAATAACACTTTGTTGCGTTTTTATACATTATTTGATGGATGGTTTTGCCAAGTTTACAAAAAGCTTATAATAAGATGATAAATTATTATGTTTGGACTTCATTTATTTTATGATTAAAAGAAATCTCAAACATGTTATAAAACTGCAAGCGATTTAAATTTTATTTGTAACACGTTCAGTAATCGAATTGGAGAAGTTAAATGAATCATAGACGGTACACGGTAAAACTGCGAGACAACTCGTTGTTGATGTTGGGAAAAGATGATCCTCGTTTGAAAGACCATGAAAAGAGATTCTTATTTGAAAGGACTGGATTTTGATTGTCTGATACCTGGAATTTGAACTTATTTCCATAAGGTAACATGGACAGTGTCGGGAATCAGTGTCTGGAATAATGCAACACTCTTCGCATTATTCCAGACACCCGGCGATGTTTTCCATGTTGGGAACAATGGAATCAGATATTGCATCATGTTGTGCATCTGTTGTTTTGCAGAATTATCGGCAGATTATCGACTCCTTATCTTTCGTGGAACTGAAGGTGAAGGGCGGCGATAATGTATTGCGATTGGTAGAGGCCTCGCGAAATATCCCACACCTGACCAGTAGAGGCGTAGACATTTATTCTTGTGCGTTAGTTCGTAAGATTTGTATAGAAATAAAGTTAGTTCATCAATCTCCTTCAAGTGTGCTCGCTCTTCCACTTGTCTCTACCTACAAACAGCTGGTAGCTGTCCTCTGAATTTAATATCCTTCTTTGTTCTTAACAGACAGGATGCGTACTGTGTGGAGGCCAAAATCTAAATGATTTTGCAAAATTCAAAAAGATTAAGACTAAGTCCAAAATTCCTCCTGTCTATGTTCATATGCTCGAAAACTATGTAATGAACACATTTCTTTACTGATTTGCCTACAAGTACGTGTGCGGATATAAACACCCGAAGAATATGTATGCCATTTCTTAATCAAATCCGTACTGGAAATTAATATTATATAACAGGAGTGGAAAAAGACCATGTTCAGATAATACTAAAGCTACGCAAGCATGCTTCAGGTGTAGAAAGCGCCTTAGGCGTCGGTCAGACTGGCGGCGTCAACGATAGGTGCATATATATATTTACTAAGTTAAAATATTTGCCTATGGGTTTATGAAAGTTGTAAATCTGATAAAATATGAAAAGCAAATATAAAGAACATTTGCTTTTATTGCATTAAATTTATTGTGATAATCTTATAAAATGCGAGTCAGGATTTTCAAGGGTAAAAGGTGTATAAGATTATCTCTTACAGGCTCTAAATCATATGACTTATTTTTAATGCAGACAAACTTAAATATTTGGCTTGGTGCTAAACGATATTCTGGGAAACATTTTGTGAAATTACATAAAAATATTAAATCTTACATTTTCTTACACTACTGGCAGAGTTTCTAAGTATATATTTTTAAACTCAGTAAAACCTGCTATATACGGAAAGTCACGAGGCCAACCATTTTTCCATTATTGGCAGGTTGTTGGTGGGGGGCAAATTGATTTTTGGAAGCCAGAGGGACAAAGCCAAAATAAATATAAATTCAATACGCGTTGAGCTAAAATCGACAAGAAATAAACAAAATTTCAAGATTCCAAGAGTCGCTTCTTATTGTTAGCCATATTATACCCATATAAAATGCTATTTATAGTTATATACAAATACGAAAAGTTAGGGATCAAACTTTTTTTCGTTGTTGACAGGTTTTCGAATATTATAAGTCAAAAAATGCAGCAAGGGGGATTGCTATTTTAAAACTTAGGGGAGAAAAGGCCCATGTATAGTTTTATCATTACGTGTTGTGATAAAATCACCATATATGAAGACGCATATGATTTATACATATAAAATATTCCAAAAAGCATTATATTTAGTCCAAAGTCTTGGCTAGCTACCTTTATGGTGTTTCAGCGGATGCGATTACAATTATAATATTGTGTGAATATTACATTATATATGTATGAATGGTACATTACTTTTTTCGAATGTAATATTTGTTATGCAGTTGTTGTGTTTTTGTTGAATTGATTGTTATCACTAATGGTGCCCGCCGCGGGGAATCGAACCCGTCCTGCAGCGTGGTACGTCGGAGCGTTATGCTCTCCCGGTGGGCAAATTATTCCAATATGCCTAAATTCATTATCCATTATACTGGTTCCGTGTATTGCAGGATAATTTACATTACGCTTTTGCAGGATCCCGAAAATTCACAATTACTAGTACGTGTAAAAAAATACAAGAACAATTTTACAATGCAACATAATATATTAATCAAACCAAAACAAATATAACAATTCAAATTAACACTTCAGATTTCGATGTATAAATTTCAATAAAACATATCATTCGAAAATCATTTATATATACTTGGTGATATATAAGGAGGCGCGCCCAGACTTTCCTCCATCAATCGATATACACCTAAATAATCAAAGGAGAATGATTTGTATATAAAATATAATGTAATACCTACATTTCATTACAAGGGGCCACTTTATCTTTCTTGCAAACACCATTTAGGCAACGTCCCTCCCAACCAGGTCCACTTACTTTTGCAGGATCGTCATCTGAGCAAGTCCAAGCTTTGAGCTCACAAGGACTTGAAATACATCTGTAGAAATAATTAATTAAAAGATAGAATAGTAGGAAACATGAGTATTACGGTTCACATGATGTCCCCTTGTTCTCATTACAAGAGAAACCATTGGGACATGGATATTTTGTGTCACCATCTAACTTAAAACTATTACCGTCACAAGTGAACTTCAATGAATTATCACATATTGTGTCTGCATTCGTGCATCTGAAAAACGTATACTATTACAATTGCAACTAAATTTTTGCAAGCTTAACACACGGGCTACAAGTTTCCACATTTTGTTCCATATAATATTGATGGTTACATATTAAATTATCTTGACAAGTAAATTCCAAATGTTTATTATCCGCAAAACGCCAAATCGTAGAATTATTCGCATCACATACGAAGAACTTCTTACATCCTTCCTCAGGCTTCGTAGCCGATGATATTTTGAATATCAGGAATAGTAAGCAAAGACCTAGAATAAATTTATAAAATTAGTATCTATTGACTATATTATCTTGTACCTACCTCTTAAACCCATTTTAAGAAAGAATTATTATATTTAAAAAAAATCACAGTTGGTTGCGTTTTTATACAGAATTTCATGCATGGCTTTGTCCCGTTTACAAAGACTTATGATATGATTATAAATTATTGTGTACGACCTTGTCATTCATTTTATGACAAAATGGAATATCAAACATTAATTTTAAAAATTCCTTGCACATATTTAGATTTTTAAATATATAATACAATTTCAATAATTACGCAGAAAGCTTCAGAAAGCAACACTGTTGATTAGCCCCCAGGAGCATTGTGACTTTCTTTTGGGATATTATCGTACGCGTATTGATAATAATACATGTTCATCCTTTGTGACTTCCAAAAAAGCCATTTGTACACCCCTCCTCTTACTAGTAATATGTGAAAACCTGCCAACAATGGAAATTATAATTTATATTGCATAAGTCATGTAAACCAGCGGACCTGCTACGTTCGTTGAAGTTACGTCGTAGACAGGATTCCGTACATTGCAAGTATTCCTGTACCATATAACTAGATTGCATTGAATTAATCTTCAAAGTTTGAATTACAACTTTAGTTAATCTTGTGTTAATATAAAATTGTTAGTTAAATGTTAAGTTAGTTTAAGACGGTACGAAAACTGCTTCACAGAATTCGTCTTACATGATACATTTATGTATTTATTAACAAGTAAGTTTAGAATTTTTTTTATTATTCTTCTTCAATTTAGCCGCATAGTCGCTAATTTCCTTTTTGCATATTGCCGGCTAGCCGGGCCCACGGTTGAAGAAGTTTTTTTGTTACAGCTACAGATGTTAAATGTGGTTGGCCGCAGAAGTAGAAGTGATATTGTCACGACCAGGATTTATAAATGAATACTATAATTGTAAATAAGTTAATATTGTACAAAAAGAGATGTGGAATAAAAATGAATCATCTCCGAAAGAACCACAAGATAGACTCTTTTAGCCAAAAAAAAAACATATTAAGTAACTGCGCTAGTAGTAGTTAGGTTCCAATCATGGTCGTAACAACATTACTTCTACTCGCTCCGGCAACCACATAATCATCTGTGATTGTCGTTATAGAGGTCTTCTGCACCTTGGGCCAGGGTAGCTGCCTACCCAAAGGTAATTAATATGATCATAGTTTCCCAGAAATAATTCTGGAAGAATGACAGGCCACTTGCCTATGTCTGGTCTGTGGCAATGCGGGTAAAGAAAGAAGAAGAATATATGTAAGAAGGAACAAACAAGAAAGAACATAGAATAAATGGCTATATATACATAACTTTATTAGATAATCAAATTCATTTTTCAAGCCTTATCAGTATTGAAATAAAAACATTATTTTTGGTCCTCAGACCTGGCCATCGACCTTACTGGTCTTTCAGCCTGGATTTTTATTGTTTTTATGTATTTATATTACATGTTATAATGCCATTTGTGATGTAGTTGTATCATGTGTATTGAGTGTTCTGGGTTGCGCACATTTGCGATTGTTGATTAGAGTCTTGATTTTTGGAGAGTGGTTGATTTTTGTTGTGTGGTTTTTATAGGTGTGGAGTTAATGTGAATATTTGCGAGTTGTAATTGTGAAGAATGGGTGCCCACCCCGGGGACTCGAACCCGTCCGTCAGTATTGATATATTATTCAGAGTAGTTTGTTAACATGATTTGTTTCACTTAACATTGTGACAAACTTTATCTTTACATGTAGGATCTGAAGCTAAGTCCTGGCACAAGCGAGGTTCATAATCGTACCAAACAGGTGAGTAATATGTACATTTATAGTAAAAGTTTTTGCCAGGTGGCCCTGGCCGGCACGGATTACTCCCTCCTTGACCATCATTGCAGTTTGGCATTTCTATGATAGAAATAGAAACAATCAGGATACTTAAAAGTGAACTGAAGGGCAACTCTTACGAAATGGTGGTAAAGTTGTTTTAGTACTGGTAATTGGAATAATTGATACAGTCCCAGAACTGGATGTCGAAGTAGATATTGTTGCTGCTATAAATTATATAGTATATAAATATTATAGTACATATTTCATATCTTTAAAGAAAACAATACTTATGAATGAGGACGTAGTTTGGTGGCATACTTCTCCCTTACACTCTGGGTCAAGTGACAGGTTCTTACACGTTCGCTTTTCGAGTTCGTACCATATAGAGGAGTAGTATTTACATTTGTAGTAATAGTCCTCGTTAAGAGGACCTGGTCGGCATGGACGAGTTCCTCCCCCACCATCATTACAATTTGGCATTTCTAGAATAATAAAAGTTAATTTCACCGATGAATTTTTCGCTTGAGAAATTACCAAATGGGGGAAGTGTTGTTGTTATTGCTGATGTTGTTTCTGTGCTTGACTTTGTAGTCGGTGGGTTGGTAGGGGTTAGAGTAGTTTCAGAATTGGTAGGATCACTCTCTGTTGTTGTAGTAATTGGGCTCGATTCAGATTCGGCTTAAAGCAATGCATATTCAATGTTGATATATTAACATTTCATAAAGTCTTACTTGGAAATTGATCTGTTGTAGTTATCGTAGTTGATGTAACTGTTGGTGTAGCCTCAGAACTTGAAATTGGATTGGTGTCTTCAATTGTTGTAACTATATTTTTTTAATAATTGTAGTAAAAGTTATGATTATATGTTCATTAGTCCAGCACCTTATTCCATTTTGCTTGGAACTGAATCTAGTACCATATTGTTAATTGTAAATTTTGTTCAAACTAAATGAAATGTTATGCAAGCAAACCATATTGTAATTATTATTACTTTGAGATATAATCGTTGTTACGGTTGTAACAAAACTCGACGTTGGTTGTGTGACTATTGCCGTAGTTGTTCTTGAAGTTGTCATTGTTTCTAGGATCGTAATTTACATTTAAAATTAATTAGTAAAGAATATTAATATGTGATCAGTACAGGAAGTGTGTAGGGAGGTTCGTTATTCGAGTGAATAAAGATAGTTTTGTGAAGAATAGAAGTTTGTCTAAGCTAGTTAATCTATCGCGGTCATGTTTCAACCCACATATTAATTCCTCCAAAAATAATAAAAATTTCCGCAAGATATGTTATTCATAAATGGTATATCGTTCAACGAGCATGAAATGCTAGTCAATATCCACGAGTATGACAAATAAAAGGCATACGAGTGAATAATGTGCATTCTATGCGAGTTGTACACTATACTTTTTCTACGACTATTATGTTACGGAAAGGCAATGGCGCGTGCAGTTTCAGCCCCTCGCGCTGACACAACACCACGCCGCGCGCTGGTGCCAGCCAGGTACGCCTTTGTGGCATTATGAACACATTACTTTACAGACTTGCCTAGGACTACATGTTTTTTCAGTACCGCTATGAACACCCGCAGGTTAGGTATACAATTACTTAATCAAATTCCATAATAAAATGTGCATATTATATAAGAAGTAGAAAAATCGAATAATCGCAAACCTGGCCCACATCTAAAAATAAAATAAAAATGAAATTTAAAACTATGTTTTATTATAAATTAACATACGGGTCATGACATGGTGGAGAATACTCATTTCTACAAATTCTTCCATCCGGACAAGTCCCTATCAAATCATGGAATACGAACTCCCTTTTATTGGTTGTTGAACATGTCCAAGGTACACCTGAACATGATTCCTTAACGCACCTTCAAAAAATAAATTCAAACTTGCAATATTACGTTTTTAACTGATATAACATACGCATCACAATTTGTTTCCTTCCCTTCGTTACATTTGTATCCACTTCCACAAGAATATTTTTCGGGCCATGTAAAAATTGTAAATATCATCTTCTCATCTTTTGTACAGCGAAATAAATTTCCACACAAGACTTTTCTGTCTAAACAACTGATAATCATTGTTAAAATAGATTCAGAATATTAATAAATATAATTGCAAGTCAATACAATAAATAGTCCCATACTCACGGTACACAATTACTACCCTTTCTCTGATATATATAGTTGCATAATCCATCGTTGCAACTAATTTCAGCAGGACCCATTTTAAAATATGTTAAATTCTTTTGGTTGCACGAGAACCATTTCTTCTCTTCATCGGTGCAAACTTCAGATCGAGCGGTAAATAGATGAAGTAAAATAATAAAACCATGAACTAGATCATAACATTTGCAATTTATAAGACATGGAGTTTTGTAAAAAGTTACCTGTCTTCATTATCGAAAAGATAGTTTTAAAACTTATATAATATTAATAAGGAATGTTCACCTTTTATATTCAAAAACAGTCATTGCATGTATGGCAATAAAAAAACGTGATAAGCAATGAAAAGTGTCACATATCCTTGTCCTTTGTCCTCATAGAACAAATATTTGCGTTTCGTCATCATTAAATTTTGGAACAAAACACATTGTCATTTTGGACAAGTTCAAGAGTCAAGTTATATGTTACAAGCTTATGTTATTATGACAAATAAAAAAGTTAGGGATATTTTTGCACATAGCTTAATTTATAAATTATTATAATTTGAGTAATTTCATATAAATTACTGGTTCATTTTTAATAACTGACAATAATGTATAAACGAACATATCAATCAACATTTCAAAAAACACTAACAACTAGGATGTGGCGTCGTGAGGCGAACGTGGAACAGTTGCGTGAAGCCTGTTTGGAGAAGTACAGCGTAGAATTGGGTATGTATTTAGTATAAATATATTACATTTAGTATAAGAATATTACATTATATATGTATGAATGGTACATTACTTTTTTCGAATGTAATATTTGTTATGCAGTTGTTGTGTTTTTGTTGAATTGATTGTTATCACTAATGGTGCCCGCCGCGGGGAATCGAACCCGTCCTGCAGCGTGGTACGTCGGAGCGTTATGCTCTCCCGGTGGGCAAATTATTCCAATATGCCTAAATTCATTATCCATTATACTGGTTCCGTGTATTGCAGGATAATTTACATTACGCTTTTGCAGGATCCCGAAAATTCACAATTACTAGTACGTGTAAAAAAATACAAGAACAATTTTACAATGCAACATAATATATTAATCAAACCAAAACAAATATAACAATTCAAATTAACACTTCAGATTTCGATGTATAAATTTCAATAAAACATATCATTCGAAAATCATTTATATATACTTGGTGATATATAAGGAGGCGCGCCCAGACTTTCCTCCATCAATCGATATACACCTAAATAATCAAAGGAGAATGATTTG
Source organism: Mimaenictus wilsoni (assembly GCA_027575185.1). NCBI lineage: Eukaryota > Metazoa > Arthropoda > Insecta > Coleoptera > Staphylinidae > Mimaenictus > Mimaenictus wilsoni. The sequence continues at coordinate 18,093 of JAODAC010006650.1, forward strand.
TATATAAAATATAATGTAATACCTACATTTCATTACAAGGGGCCACTTTATCTTTCTTGCAAACACCATTTAGGCAACGTCCCTCCCAACCAGGTCCACTTACTTTTGCAGGATCGTCATCTGAGCAAGTCCAAGCTTTGAGCTCACAAGGACTTGAAATACATCTGTAGAAATAATTAATTAAAAGATAGAATAGTAGGAAACATGAGTATTACGGTTCACATGATGTCCCCTTGTTCTCATTACAAGAGAAACCATTGGGACATGGATATTTTGTGTCACCATCTAACTTAAAACTATTACCGTCACAAGTGAACTTCAATGAATTATCACATATTGTGTCTGCATTCGTGCATCTGAAAAACGTATACTATTACAATTGCAACTAAATTTTTGCAAGCTTAACACACGGGCTACAAGTTTCCACATTTTGTTCCATATAATATTGATGGTTACATATTAAATTATCTTGACAAGTAAATTCCAAATGTTTATTATCCGCAAAACGCCAAATCGTAGAATTATTCGCATCACATACGAAGAACTTCTTACATCCTTCCTCAGGCTTCGTAGCCGATGATATTTTGAATATCAGGAATAGTAAGCAAAGACCTAGAATAAATTTATAAAATTAGTATCTATTGACTATATTATCTTGTACCTACCTCTTAAACCCATTTTAAGAAAGAATTATTATATTTAAAAAAAATCACAGTTGGTTGCGTTTTTATACAGAATTTCATGCATGGCTTTGTCCCGTTTACAAAGACTTATGATATGATTATAAATTATTGTGTACGACCTTGTCATTCATTTTATGACAAAATGGAATATCAAACATTAATTTTAAAAATTCCTTGCACATATTTAGATTTTTAAATATATAATACAATTTCAATAATTACGCAGAAAGCTTCAGAAAGCAACACTGTTGATTAGCCCCCAGGAGCATTGTGACTTTCTTTTGGGATATTATCGTACGCGTATTGATAATAATACATGTTCATCCTTTGTGACTTCCAAAAAAGCCATTTGTACACCCCTCCTCTTACTAGTAATATGTGAAAACCTGCCAACAATGGAAATTATAATTTATATTGCATAAGTCATGTAAACCAGCGGACCTGCTACGTTCGTTGAAGTTACGTCGTAGACAGGATTCCGTACATTGCAAGTATTCCTGTACCATATAACTAGATTGCATTGAATTAATCTTCAAAGTTTGAATTACAACTTTAGTTAATCTTGTGTTAATATAAAATTGTTAGTTAAATGTTAAGTTAGTTTAAGACGGTACGAAAACTGCTTCACAGAATTCGTCTTACATGATACATTTATGTATTTATTAACAAGTAAGTTTAGAATTTTTTTTATTATTCTTCTTCAATTTAGCCGCATAGTCGCTAATTTCCTTTTTGCATATTGCCGGCTAGCCGGGCCCACGGTTGAAGAAGTTTTTTTGTTACAGCTACAGATGTTAAATGTGGTTGGCCGCAGAAGTAGAAGTGATATTGTCACGACCAGGATTTATAAATGAATACTATAATTGTAAATAAGTTAATATTGTACAAAAAGAGATGTGGAATAAAAATGAATCATCTCCGAAAGAACCACAAGATAGACTCTTTTAGCCAAAAAAAAAACATATTAAGTAACTGCGCTAGTAGTAGTTAGGTTCCAATCATGGTCGTAACAACATTACTTCTACTCGCTCCGGCAACCACATAATCATCTGTGATTGTCGTTATAGAGGTCTTCTGCACCTTGGGCCAGGGTAGCTGCCTACCCAAAGGTAATTAATATGATCATAGTTTCCCAGAAATAATTCTGGAAGAATGACAGGCCACTTGCCTATGTCTGGTCTGTGGCAATGCGGGTAAAGAAAGAAGAAGAATATATGTAAGAAGGAACAAACAAGAAAGAACATAGAATAAATGGCTATATATACATAACTTTATTAGATAATCAAATTCATTTTTCAAGCCTTATCAGTATTGAAATAAAAACATTATTTTTGGTCCTCAGACCTGGCCATCGACCTTACTGGTCTTTCAGCCTGGATTTTTATTGTTTTTATGTATTTATATTACATGTTATAATGCCATTTGTGATGTAGTTGTATCATGTGTATTGAGTGTTCTGGGTTGCGCACATTTGCGATTGTTGATTAGAGTCTTGATTTTTGGAGAGTGGTTGATTTTTGTTGTGTGGTTTTTATAGGTGTGGAGTTAATGTGAATATTTGCGAGTTGTAATTGTGAAGAATGGGTGCCCACCCCGGGGACTCGAACCCGTCCGTCAGTATTGATATATTATTCAGAGTAGTTTGTTAACATGATTTGTTTCACTTAACATTGTGACAAACTTTATCTTTACATGTAGGATCTGAAGCTAAGTCCTGGCACAAGCGAGGTTCATAATCGTACCAAACAGGTGAGTAATATGTACATTTATAGTAAAAGTTTTTGCCAGGTGGCCCTGGCCGGCACGGATTACTCCCTCCTTGACCATCATTGCAGTTTGGCATTTCTATGATAGAAATAGAAACAATCAGGATACTTAAAAGTGAACTGAAGGGCAACTCTTACGAAATGGTGGTAAAGTTGTTTTAGTACTGGTAATTGGAATAATTGATACAGTCCCAGAACTGGATGTCGAAGTAGATATTGTTGCTGCTATAAATTATATAGTATATAAATATTATAGTACATATTTCATATCTTTAAAGAAAACAATACTTATGAATGAGGACGTAGTTTGGTGGCATACTTCTCCCTTACACTCTGGGTCAAGTGACAGGTTCTTACACGTTCGCTTTTCGAGTTCGTACCATATAGAGGAGTAGTATTTACATTTGTAGTAATAGTCCTCGTTAAGAGGACCTGGTCGGCATGGACGAGTTCCTCCCCCACCATCATTACAATTTGGCATTTCTAGAATAATAAAAGTTAATTTCACCGATGAATTTTTCGCTTGAGAAATTACCAAATGGGGGAAGTGTTGTTGTTATTGCTGATGTTGTTTCTGTGCTTGACTTTGTAGTCGGTGGGTTGGTAGGGGTTAGAGTAGTTTCAGAATTGGTAGGATCACTCTCTGTTGTTGTAGTAATTGGGCTCGATTCAGATTCGGCTTAAAGCAATGCATATTCAATGTTGATATATTAACATTTCATAAAGTCTTACTTGGAAATTGATCTGTTGTAGTTATCGTAGTTGATGTAACTGTTGGTGTAGCCTCAGAACTTGAAATTGGATTGGTGTCTTCAATTGTTGTAACTATATTTTTTTAATAATTGTAGTAAAAGTTATGATTATATGTTCATTAGTCCAGCACCTTATTCCATTTTGCTTGGAACTGAATCTAGTACCATATTGTTAATTGTAAATTTTGTTCAAACTAAATGAAATGTTATGCAAGCAAACCATATTGTAATTATTATTACTTTGAGATATAATCGTTGTTACGGTTGTAACAAAACTCGACGTTGGTTGTGTGACTATTGCCGTAGTTGTTCTTGAAGTTGTCATTGTTTCTAGGATCGTAATTTACATTTAAAATTAATTAGTAAAGAATATTAATATGTGATCAGTACAGGAAGTGTGTAGGGAGGTTCGTTATTCGAGTGAATAAAGATAGTTTTGTGAAGAATAGAAGTTTGTCTAAGCTAGTTAATCTATCGCGGTCATGTTTCAACCCACATATTAATTCCTCCAAAAATAATAAAAATTTCCGCAAGATATGTTATTCATAAATGGTATATCGTTCAACGAGCATGAAATGCTAGTCAATATCCACGAGTATGACAAATAAAAGGCATACGAGTGAATAATGTGCATTCTATGCGAGTTGTACACTATACTTTTTCTACGACTATTATGTTACGGAAAGGCAATGGCGCGTGCAGTTTCAGCCCCTCGCGCTGACACAACACCACGCCGCGCGCTGGTGCCAGCCAGGTACGCCTTTGTGGCATTATGAACACATTACTTTACAGACTTGCCTAGGACTACATGTTTTTTCAGTACCGCTATGAACACCCGCAGGTTAGGTATACAATTACTTAATCAAATTCCATAATAAAATGTGCATATTATATAAGAAGTAGAAAAATCGAATAATCGCAAACCTGGCCCACATCTAAAAATAAAATAAAAATGAAATTTAAAACTATGTTTTATTATAAATTAACATACGGGTCATGACATGGTGGAGAATACTCATTTCTACAAATTCTTCCATCCGGACAAGTCCCTATCAAATCATGGAATACGAACTCCCTTTTATTGGTTGTTGAACATGTCCAAGGTACACCTGAACATGATTCCTTAACGCACCTTCAAAAAATAAATTCAAACTTGCAATATTACGTTTTTAACTGATATAACATACGCATCACAATTTGTTTCCTTCCCTTCGTTACATTTGTATCCACTTCCACAAGAATATTTTTCGGGCCATGTAAAAATTGTAAATATCATCTTCTCATCTTTTGTACAGCGAAATAAATTTCCACACAAGACTTTTCTGTCTAAACAACTGATAATCATTGTTAAAATAGATTCAGAATATTAATAAATATAATTGCAAGTCAATACAATAAATAGTCCCATACTCACGGTACACAATTACTACCCTTTCTCTGATATATATAGTTGCATAATCCATCGTTGCAACTAATTTCAGCAGGACCCATTTTAAAATATGTTAAATTCTTTTGGTTGCACGAGAACCATTTCTTCTCTTCATCGGTGCAAACTTCAGATCGAGCGGTAAATAGATGAAGTAAAATAATAAAACCATGAACTAGATCATAACATTTGCAATTTATAAGACATGGAGTTTTGTAAAAAGTTACCTGTCTTCATTATCGAAAAGATAGTTTTAAAACTTATATAATATTAATAAGGAATGTTCACCTTTTATATTCAAAAACAGTCATTGCATGTATGGCAATAAAAAAACGTGATAAGCAATGAAAAGTGTCACATATCCTTGTCCTTTGTCCTCATAGAACAAATATTTGCGTTTCGTCATCATTAAATTTTGGAACAAAACACATTGTCATTTTGGACAAGTTCAAGAGTCAAGTTATATGTTACAAGCTTATGTTATTATGACAAATAAAAAAGTTAGGGATATTTTTGCACATAGCTTAATTTATAAATTATTATAATTTGAGTAATTTCATATAAATTACTGGTTCATTTTTAATAACTGACAATAATGTATAAACGAACATATCAATCAACATTTCAAAAAACACTAACAACTAGGATGTGGCGTCGTGAGGCGAACGTGGAACAGTTGCGTGAAGCCTGTTTGGAGAAGTACAGCGTAGAATTGGGTATGTATTTAGTATAAATACCTGAATACAGAGCCAGATTTGTTCCGGAAGGACCTAATAAGGTTAGAGAGGTCGACACCTAATTATATAGACCCGCAGGAATACAGAAAACGTGGTTCGGAAGAGAGAAGATGGAAAATATGGATGAGAGACGAGTTTCGAAAGCACTGTGGGGAGATGGTTGTGTCACTTACAATTAGCATGGAAATGAGAGAGGACTGGGCAAGAAGTATGATAAAGAGAGGGAGAGAGTGAAAGTAATACATACGTTGTGTATAAGGGTATGATCGGATTAATGGAGATTTAATCTATGAAGTACATTAATTTATGCAATATTCAAATGTAGGGAGCCCTATATCCGCACTTATTATTAGCGCTGGTTTTATACAATTAACCAAAATTCACAAACCCAAACCAAAGCAATTCAGACTAACTCCTCCAAAATACATAAATTCTTGTTAAGAATTAATAATACAATTTCTACATTAAATTTTGTTGTTATGGGTTTAATTAGTGGACATTTTTAAATTGTCTTTTGAATTTCGAATAATTGGTACAGCGCTTAATCGGGACATTACAAGTCCCGTTTAAATGGAATCTACTATATTTATTAAATTTTTAAATAGCATTTTAACAAGAAACGTGAGTGTATACAAAGAAAAACAAATAATATTCCAATGCAATATAACATATTTATTAACTTAACTAAAATATAACAAATGAAATAAACTAATCAAAACAAAGAATCCCAATAAAGACTATCGTGTTCCTGTCGCTTATAACATGATCGTCGGATATTAATAGTTTAGAAATATTTCGTGATTTCAAGTAAAGAACGACTTGATTTTCCTCCAGTAATTGGAACGCACCTGTACAATAAAAATAAATTGCTGGTTCGGAGATGAATTAGGGTGAAACTTACACTACATCACAAGGGCCAATTTTCTCTTGTTTGCAAATTGATCCTGACTTACATTTTCCTTGAAAACTGTCAGTTGTGACGTCATCAGGACCTGGTCCACAGGTCCATGCGTCTTCTGCACATATTACACGATCACATCTAAAATCATACTCATTCAAATTTAATCTGGTATTACTCAGTGTCTAATCAGTTACGGTTCGCAAGTATGTTTAAAATCTTCTTTGCAAACTAGTGAATTTGGGCACGTAAAAATTTCTTCATGTAACTTAAATTTTTTGTTACCCTCACATTGAAATTTCAGCGTACACACGTTTTCTTTACTTTCGCACCTAAAAAAGCATGAGCATACATACAATATAATAATATGCATTGTATAAAAATAATATGCATTGTATAGTACACTTAACTTACGGTTTGCATTTATCATCCTTGTATACCTGATAAGCATGATTGCATAATGTATTTTCATTGCATTGATACTTCCTCTCAGGGTTTGTTTTTGTGGACCACACTGATAGGTCACTTGTGTTGCATTCATAATATTGTTCACACTTGGCAGTAGGAATAGCAGTGGTCGGTGGGACCGCAGGAGTTGTAGAGGATTGAGGATCATCGCCATTCACATTTACTAAAGTACCCAAAACCACGAATAGAAATGTCACTACTGAAAAAATTCTTTATAATAGAGAGACAGATAATATGAAATGAGATGTTACTTTTGGAATACATAGTTAACGACTTCAAACTAAATCGTACGCAAATTATAACAATCCATCTTTTTATATATGATGTTATCTCATTTTTAATCTGAATCAGGTAATAAATAAATCTTATGACCTTATTACTTCATTTATTATAAGGCCAATGCAAACAGTTAATTTAAAAACATGCCTGATATTTGTACTTATATTAAATTATTCCATGCTCATATTTCCATGTCATTTTTATGATAATTTATTCAATTCTAGCTTTTGGGGGAATTATTATCAAACCAACAAAAGAAGCACGTGCCAATCCAAATGGATCAGTACTATGTTCAATCACCCCTGACATCAGTGTACCTAATAAACATTTGAAATCGAGTTGAATAGAGCTAATGGTGTCAGCAGTTGATGCTTGGAAAGTTCAAGAAATAATTATATAATCGATACTATCCTCAGTTTCAATCACTTCTGGTCGCCTTTTATTTATTTATTTTAATATTCTGAGTTATTAAATACTTAGAAACATTAAGTGACTGAGTGCTTTAGATGTTTACTTATTTATTACTAACCTAGTACACGTATTTACCAATGCAACATCATCAAATACTGAGCGTTAAAAGTTTACAATTGTGTATGTATACAAAAACTTGATATAGTAGCGCGTGTTAGAAGGGTATTGATTAGTACGTCCATTATAACCTTTTTAATACGCATGTATTAGCTTATTCTTCAAATATCCGCTTATGAGAATAAGAAAATGATCCTAGTGTTTAAAATATTTCCCAACAATTTTATTATGTGTTTTTTGATTGATGCATTATTAGATATAAGGATATCCTCGTGGTATTACATTATTACATTACATAATATGTTGGAACTGCAAGAAGAACTCAGAACTCAGAACTTAAAGAACTCAGTTTAATAAAAGATACTTTTTTATCAATGAGAACTAATTTTTATATGCGATTTTTTGCTTTTTAAACTTACATTGCATTAGTGCAATAATTAAATCATATGATGTTATCTTTTAACAAAATTGTATATCTATAAATCAATCTACTTATATTGAAACAACATTGTTTATATATATTGTAAAGTTTAAATGGCATTAATTAAATAATCTATATTTCTTGATATGTTAACAAACTTTGGCATTTCTACAGACTGGATCTCTTTGCTTGTCGCTGCAAGATTTGATTTGGAAATCATACCAAACCGACGAATATTTATAACACATGTAGTAATAGCCCTTATTTGGTGGTCCTGGGCGGCAGGGATTTGTTTCGGCTTGTCCATCTTGGCAATCTGGCGGAATCTCTATGAATAGAAATATTATATAAGTGTTCTTATTTTAAGAAGACGTATTATTATTAGCATGGTGAATAATTCATTATCGTCCTACAGAAATAGTTTCTACTTTACTATATCATTTAAACATATGATTAATTACATACTTATGTTCGGCGTAGTCGAAGAAGGTGCTGGAGGAACTGTAGGTGCATCTGTAGGGGCATCTGTAGGCGCATCTGTAGGTGCATCTGTAGGCGCATCTGTAGGCGCATCTGTAGATGGAAGTGTAGTAATTTCTGGGGCTGCAGTGGTAGTAGCATCAGGATCTTTTATACATCTATAATTTTAATGGTGGTAGTAAATTTTAACCGATATCAACAAGATTAATTCATACGGAATACATCCTCCAGTATATAATTCATTGCACACTAAAGATGGGGGGCATGGATATCTGGTTTGTCCTATAGTAAACTCATTATTGTCTCCGTTGGCCTTTTCACATGTAAAAATGTCACTACACACTAGTATATTATCAACGCATCTACAAAAATATGTTTATTTACTTTAATTTGTTAACGGTACATTAAATAACTTACGGATCACATTTACTAGGATCATGGGTGATGTAACCAATATTACAAGTTTTGTCGATAGGGCAATCATATTTCCTTCCAGACATGATAACAGTGGATAAATCTGCACTATCACATGTGAAGAAGGTTTTCCATACTGGATTACAACTATCTTGGGAGTGAACGTATTCACCGAGAAATACTATGGAAACTGTACAAAATTATGAAGTTATATTCATATCAAGATCAAATAAAATAAATTACCTGAAAGAATAAAAATTAGCGAAGTCATATTGAAGCAATAACAATGATGTGATAAATAATAAAAAATTCTTCTATTTATACTTGCAGGATTTTATCATGCACATAATTGAAGAGATTTCTTTTATGATTTAATTAGATAAGGGTTTAATGAAACTCCAAATGAAGGATTTTTACCGACCCTGAATAAATCCTGTTTAATGGATAATTTGTGATTCTAATCAAATAAAGCTTTGAGGGATTATTTAAAAAATGAGATTTCGCTGTAATTGTTATACTGTTAATTATCATTTTATTCGTATTTATTTCTATTTAGATTGTGGAACAACAAAATTTATTTGCAATTAAATCATTTTGACCAGCACTTTTGAATATGCTTCAATACCGGCAAAGGTTTTGAGCATTTCTGCATGTATCAGTTGCAAGTTCAGTGCACAGTTTAGGGATAAAATCGAAAACCATCCCTACTGGTATACACTTGTAATAGAACCGACTTCCTAGTGGTCTTGGTGGTCCTGGTCTGCAAGGATACGTTGCACCCATTCCATCATTACAATTTGGAGGATCTATATGAGAAAATATGTATTGCCTAATTATTTGTGGAAATTTTCTTACATTGTACGCCAATAGGCAGAATAGGTACAGTTGGCGGTGGTGTTGGCAAGGGTGCTGTATCCGTAATACACATATCACATGGTTGTACATAGTTAGCATTACAAATCAATCCAGCGTCACATTGTAATGTTATCCCTAATACAGAAACCACACGTGGATTTGCTGGATTACAAGTCCAAAAAGTCGGGCATTTTTGAACAATACACCTATAAGAAAATACATAGTCCATACTGTAATAAATAAAAATAATTAATAATACGGCAAGCAGGATTCAAAAGCTTCATTGCAGAGATATCCAGAGGGACATGTAAATGGTCTCAACAACTTCGGCATCATTTCCAAAATTAATTCACCTCCAGCTGGGCCATTGCATTGAAAACCACAGACATCTTTAGTGGGAACAATGCATCTGGAATAAACATTTCATATATACTCTTGCGTGAAATATCAGTCTGTTATACCAATGCTTAAGACTTACGGATCACAAGATGTCATATCATAACCAGCATTACAAGTAAAGCCTGCAGGACATGTTAGATTTATGCCATATACTTGATAAGCTTGAGGATTGTCTGGAAAACATGTAAATTGCGGGGTGCAACCGGGTTGCCCGGAAACCTTAATAATGGTACAAATAAGCCCCAACCAAAGAAAGTTCATTTTCACATATAAAATATATAGAAGAATGTCTAGATTTATACTAGCTACTTAAAATTGATAAGCAACTTAAAAATATCTGTACAAACGAAATACATCAACAGTAGTAACATAACATCAGTAAATAAAGCAAATCATAATTTAATTATTTATATAGCTTTAAAAATATATGTACCTTTTAGGGAAATATTATTGTATATTTTGAAACCTTAATAATGGTACAAATAAGCACCAACCGAAGAAAGTTCATTTTCACATATAAAATATATAGAAGAATGTCTAGATTTATACTAGCTACTTAAAATTGATAAGCAACTTAAAAATATCTGTACAAATGAAATACATCAACAGTAGTAACATAACATCAGTACCTTTTAGGGAAATATTATTGTATATTTTGATACATTGCATTCGTATGACAAATTTCGAAATCATAAGTGTTAAGATATTGTCGCACAGCAGCTGTTTTAGGGGGAAATTAGTCAAGAATACTTTCTTAAGCTCATAAGAATGATATATTGTACAATGAGATGGAATACCTTTTTCCTTACGAGTACGGAGTTTAGCAAAATATTTTGGGTTGCTAACCAGATTGTCGTCAGGACCGAATTAAAGGCATCGTAGAGTTTGTTCATTTGTATTTAATTCAATAAAAATGGCACTATCTAACATTCATAGTTCCCAAATGACCGCAAACCATTAATACAATGATAAGCCTCTTAAAAATATCCATACCGGCGAAAGTCAAATAGCAACAGTGATATCTTATTAACATATTTTCAGATTGTTACATTTTGCATCACTAGTCAAACCTTTGCATAATTTGATCGCGTATTGATACTTATTGTTTAATTGTTTCTTACAATAATAATAGTATTTGGCGTCTTTAGGCCTACAAGGATATATGGCACTGAAGCCATCATTACAATTTGGTGGAACTGCAATTAGTAAAATTAAAAGATTTATATATAATTATGAAAATATATTACATATTTTAGTCGGAAATGGTGAAGCAACACACGGTTCGCAAGGTTCTTCATAGTTGATATTACATATCTTTCCGGTAGCACATGGTATTTTCATGCCGAGTAAAGTCACTTCACGAAGATTCTTCTTATTACACATCCAAGATGTCGGACATTTCTTAACGATACATCTGTAAGAAATGTCATAGTATTCACAATATTATAATAAATTAAGTAGTATTACGTATTATTAGTATTAATTAGTATTAAGTAGCATTAATGTCATTTATTTGGTAAGCTTGATGATTGTTACGGATACATGTAAGCTGAAAAGTGCAACTTGATTGATTATTGAATTAACGCGAATCTTTTATTTTTAGCAAGATTCGTGGACTACCCGTCCGATGCAAATTGTTGTAGATGCTAAAGGTAGATGTTTCGAGAGTAAAAATGTGACTAAATTTTATTTGACAAATTTCTTACAATTTAACTGCCCTTCTTCCCATTTCCACCAACATCTCTAAGCGGGAGAAGGCCGATATCGCCCTCTAACCGGGGTATATCAAGCCGGGTACACCGCCCACAATCATACCTCGAGGCGCGCCATGCCTGTCCACTCTCTTCTGCCCACAGGGTGCCTCTCTGCTCGTAGCTACACACATGCAGCTGGGCACGCATGTGCCGTTCCGCTTGGCCGTGATAAGACGTTTTCCAGACGTTTAAGGCGCCAAACGCTTCGTGCAACCGCTTAAACCTACCCCAAGAGCGTCTTGTGTCTCTATGCTCTCTTTATTAACCACTTACGACTCAGGGCTTACAAAAAACGTGAAAAACATGTGTTGCAGACTAAACAGTTCAAAAGTTCTTTCAAGCCAGACTAAATATTGATAATTTGGTGACAAATATAAAAAGGGGCTATAACTTGCCTCGCCGTTCTCAACACTTGGGTTGCAACACGAAGTTATCACAAGAAACGAAAAAAAAGACAACTCGGGGGATAATCATTTTTGTATAATTAAATCAATGTAATTATTTCTAATATAAAGTTTCAAAATATTCATTATTTATACTACGGTAATCCACTTACAAATATTTAAACAAATAGCATCAGTGATAATTTAACATAATTTCAAACCATCTTGATTGTTACATTCTGCATCATTACTCAAACCCTTGCATAATTTAATCATATAATCATACTTATTGTTAGATCGTTTCTTACAGTGATAATAGTAATGGTCACCTTTGGGCCCAGTTCTACAAGGATAAGTGTCGCTGAAACCATCATCGCAATTCGGTGGAACTAGAATTAATAAAATTAAAATCCTGATATAAAATTATAAAATGTACTACATTTTTCAGTCGGAAACGGTTTAGCAATGCAAGCTTCACAAGGATCTTCGTTCTTGATATTACATATCTTTTCATCTGGACATGGTATTGTCATGCCGAATACAGTCACTTCACGAAGATTCTTCTTGTTACACACCCAAGGACCTTTACATATGCACCTGTACAATAAATCAATCCACATAATCCACATAAATCAATAAAATTAAAATTATTAAAATTACGGTCTGCATGAATTGTAGAGGTTGTTGCAGACTTGCCCTGCTGGACATGTGAATGTCTGTAGGGCCACAGTGTTCTTTAGCAGGAATGTACCACCACTCTCACTTGAATTAAGGCAAATAAATCCACATGTACTCGATCCAGGCACAATGCATCTAATTGTAAGGTATATTATTTTACAATAGTCATATGATTATAGGGTTTAGTTGAACTTACGGTTCACAATCAGAACTATAACCATCATTACAGATGAAATCTTCACTCTGGCAATCCATAATCATTCCATTCATTTCATAAGTGGTTGTACTATTAGGATGGCATTTAAATTGTGGATAACAAGTTGGTTCTGCCAATACGGAAACAAGGCCCGAGAAAAATATAACCCAACTGACGGCCATTTTCGTATATATGATTCTCGTAGTAATTTTCGTACATTTATAGTTCCCAAGTGAATTCACTCATAGTTCGAATTAGAGACATAAAAGGTGATAAGGCATGCAATATGTATGATTTACTTGCAATTAGAGGGATTGCAGAAGATTTCTCAACAAATTTCTGACGGGGTAGTAAATCATATTTGTTTCAAGTTTGAAGATAAGATGAGGGATTTACCAAATAAACATTAGAACTACGTATATTCGTGTAACTATGTAAAGTTTACTATTTTATTATTGTTTCAAATATTACAAGCAAATAAATTTCAAATTTGGAAAGGTGAAGTAAAGTTTTCATATACAATTCTATACAAAATAAATGTCCGTGACATCAATTAAACACGGAGATAGCTCATTAGCAAACGGACAAGTCCTGTTGATTCTTGCATTCAGCATCATTTGATAAATTTTTGCATAATTTTACCATATAATCATATTTATCTGTGGCGGTTTTAAGGCACATGTAATAAATTTTGCCATGCGGTGGTCCTTTTCGGCAGGGATAGGATGCACTAAAACCATCATTACAATTGGGTGGATCTGAAAATGGTTGCAATTTAAGATTTAACAATATTCGTGAAAAATATATACATTAAAAATACATTTTAAAGTTGGAAGTCCCTTTGTAGTGGTCGAAGCTTCAGTACTTTCTGTGGGACCAGCAATACATCTGTTAACATGAATTTCGTAATATTAATTAATTGATATTTCCGTCTTAATTCTTACTATCAATAAGTTTACGAAACGAATAAATGAGACATTAATCTAGATACCCAACAGTATCCCTAACTTACGGTTGACAGGGATAACCATAATCCGCATTACAAATTTGTCCTTCTATACATTGCACCTCATAGCCATTGATCCACAATTTTTGTAGATTGGTGGTTTCACACTGATATGAGTCCTTACAAGATACTTCAATAGTAGTAGCTTCAGTAGTAGTCGTGGAAGGCTCGGCTTCCTCAGTTGTGCTTTGTATGGGGCCATTAATACATCTGAAGACATGAATTTCATAATATAAATCTATCGAGTTTTCCGCCAGTTCTTAATAATAATAAGTTTACAAAATTTGTAAATAACTTAGTAATCTGACTCAGTAATCGTCATATCCGGCAGAAACACATACTTACGCTCGGCAGGGATAATCATAATCAGCGTTACAAACTTGTCCTTCTCCACACCACACATCATAGCCATTTATCTTTATTTTTCGCGAGTTGGTAGTATCACACTCGTATGTGTCCATACAAAATGTTTCTGTAGTTGTAGCTTCAGTAGTAGTGGTAGAAAGCTCGACTTGTTCAGATGTAATTTCTATGGGGCCAGCAATACATCTGCAGATATAAATTTGTTGAAGTAAATGGATTGTACAACTAGCATGGAATGCCAGGCATTTCTCACGAGTATGACAAATGAGCATTCCTTGCGAGTTGTACTTTTCCAACGACTATGTGGGAATGTAATATTATGTGGGAACATAATAATGAGTCGATCTAGTTTTCTAGTTTCGGTGTGTCTTCTGTCAAAAATTATAGATAATCAAAGCGGAGGGCACAGTCTATAAACACATTCCTTCACTGTCTTGCTTACAACTACGTGTTCTACCAATACATATATGACAACCCATAAGATATGTATGTCATTTGTTAATCAAAATCGATATTGAAATGTGTACATTGTTTTTACGAATAACAAGTTTACAACGAAAGAGACATTACTTGTAACTTACGCATTACAGGGATACTTATAATCAGCATTACAAACTTCTTCATCTCCACACCGTACTTTGTGGCCATTGATCGTTAATTTCTGCGGG
The DNA here is from genome assembly GCA_027575185.1 of Mimaenictus wilsoni. Classification (NCBI taxonomy): domain Eukaryota; kingdom Metazoa; phylum Arthropoda; class Insecta; order Coleoptera; family Staphylinidae; genus Mimaenictus; species Mimaenictus wilsoni. The sequence goes on from JAODAC010006650.1 coordinate 33,247, forward strand.
TTGGCTAAATCGCATTCATATGACTCGTCACATGGTATAGCAATGCATTTATCGCAGCTCACATACGCTAAATTGCAAACTTCACCTTCCTCACATTCAAAGGGTTTACTGTCAGAGATACCGCCATTTTCATCTTTACACGAAAAGTGACAAACTTCTTCACCCATTGTAACGCATCTAAACAAGATTAAGGAGATCATATTAACAAATTCATAATTAAATTCGATTAAGGTTATATTACGGAGAACAATCCAATGTCAAGTTGTTATTGCAAATTTTCCCTGGATCGCATGGAAAAATGTCTGCGCCAATTTTATATGAATCTAAACGCTCGAGACACTCATAATCTTCAGTACATTTTAATAGTTCAGCTTGCGTTTGGCTTACAAGTAGGCCCAGCAGGATGATGCCAAACATACGCATAAGTGCAATTACTAATAATAAAAAATATTTATAATAAAAAATAAGTAATACAAAATGATTACTTAAATCTAGAAACATTTATGAGTAACATATAAAATCGAACTTACATATCATTTCGCCTGAAAGTTAACTGAATTCGTCTAAGATAGTCTAAAGCAATTATATTTATAATCTTCCATTGTGAAGTGTTTGAGATAATAGAGGATAATTTATGACAATGTAAAACTACTAGCAATGCAATATATTAATTCATTTTATTTATCAGTGTATTTAATAGTTCAGAAAAAACGAAGCACGAATGCAGCTATTTATTGGCATACAATCTGATTATTACGACATTTATGCAAACATCTCCAAATGCAGCTTTTTCTCACTGCTTTATAATTTCCAAGTAAGTTCTTCTTGCATTCGTAGTAGTAACCATCGTCACCAGGTCTGCAAGGATCAGTGGCTCCGTATCCATCATTGCAATCAGGTGCAACTGAAATAATACAGTAGAAAAAAAGTGCACTCATCAAATATTTTTACTTAATCTTACTTATTTTCAACTGGGCATTACATAACATAACAATAACTGCTAATGATAGCAGAATGGTAAAATATTTCACCATTCTAAAAAACGAATGACATAGATTAGATGATTTTAAACTTTAATTCCAAAACTTTAATTCCAGGGTTTGTTTGGAACTATAGTTATATACCTATATCATAATAAATATAGTTGTACGTATATTTATTTTTTAAGTGCATTTTCTAGAATTCAAATAATGTGGATTTATTTACAACCTTGTAGATGCAGGAAAAATTCCATACCCTCGAACGTCGTGCGCATTATCTGACCGTGAAATAATTCAAGGAATAAACAAACCGGCAATAAATTTTCAGCATTTTGACCTTGATATAACTTTGTGAGTGGCGTAATTGCAGTGTTTCGCCTGTTACCTTTGTTACATTAGTTAAATATTTGTTTATGAATAAAACTGTGGTTTATAGTGTTTCATCTGGTTGATATTTGTTGATGTTAAATATTTAATGACGCATTGAACTAATCCTAATATCAATTATGCGCACTTCAAGACGTCAATCTGAAGCATGTATAACTATTTGATATTGGTTCTGGTGGATGATCATAATTATATTATATTTTTGTGAACATTTTATTTACCAAGGTGTAACTATGTAAACACAAATTGTAACTTTAAATATTGACAACAATGAAGATTCAAACAATCGTTATAAATGCTGTTGTTTATGAATGGGCGAGAATAAAATTGAGAATTGAGTTAAATAAATCATCCATAAAAATTTAACTTTCAATTAAAATAATAAAATTATGAATGAAATATTTATAGATAAATCGTGTTTGTTTAAATAAAATGTCACTCCAAAACTTAATTTCCTTGTGGGCATGCAATATTCCTAAAGTGAACCACAAGTGATCAATGCATTTTTTAAACTAATGTTTATGTATTTTGTCTATTGACTAGACTTTGACTATGTATTCAATTAGTCATATAAGGGGGAAATATTTCTGTGCCGAGTTGGATATTATGCCTTCGGCAGGGACAAGTTAGCTGAAAACACTGATATTCCCAAACATGCATGACAAAATATAAATATGGTAGAAAATAAAATGGGTGCTCAAAATAATTGTTATATATGACTGATATTTTCGTTCGGGACCAGTGAGGTCGAACTAGGGTGTTATTGAGCCACGCAAATTGGACCCACTCTGTTATTATAGGAGTGTTCTCCCTTCTGGCTTTGGAGCTCCAGGAGCTAGTAATATAAAAATTATATAGTCATTTGACCCAGGAGGTCCCATGGGCGTTGAGATGACTGAAGAACTCCTACTACAACAAATATAAGGAAATTTGACCCACGACTTCAAAAAGGGCCGTCATCACTGTTATATATGCTTACATATGCCTATTATAACAATTACACACTTCAGCACTATTCCTAGTACCTAACCAATAATGCTGAATATTGCCGGTGTCGGTGCGACCCGCACTTTGGGAAGCACTGATTTATGCCCAAAACGTTTATGAAATCGGTAAACAATGAGAGGCAACCCATTATGCATATCTGTGTTTTAAAAGCATAAAATTAACACTAAATTTTAAATTCTTAAATTTTAGAAATTTCACATATCTGCGATAATTGAATCATATGAACATAACAAGTTTTCTAATTTCAAAATAAAATTACTGCAATAAATATATCTGTAAATAAATTGATAATTAACGATTTCTAATTAAATAATCAAAACAATAATTTTTAATTAAATTGTATTTGGAACTGGAAAATCGGAGAAAAATTGCAAAGCAAAGAAAGTATTTTTCACCATAAAGGAATGAATGCATTCAGACATTTTCTTTGCCTCTCCGCTATTCCATGAAGCTTTACAGCTTTACTCTGTAACTTTTCCTAACCTAGAAACCACAACAAACTTCGCCGCAGTGTTTGTGAAGAAGTCTTTTGTAATATATCAGTAATTTCATGTAGACCTAAATAAAACGCAAGAAATGGCAAATAGAACAGTAAAGGACGCCAAATCGGTGCATGGAACGAATCCACAATATTTGGTTGAGAAAATTATCAGAACTCGCATCTACGATTCCAAATACTGGAAGGAAGAATGCTTTGCCCTAACGGCCGAATTACTTGTTGATAAAGCAATGGAATTGCGTTTTATCGGCGGAGTTCACAGTGGTAACATAAAACCAACACCATTCTTGTGTTTAACGCTGAAGATGTTGCAAATTCAACCCGAAAAAGACATTGTGGTAGAATTCATTAAAAACGAAGAATTCAAGTATGTTCGAGCTCTTGGCGCATTCTACATGCGTCTTACTGGTTCATCATTAGACTGTTATAAATACTTAGAGCCATTATACAATGACAACCGAAAATTGAGACGACAGAATCGTCAAGCTGTCTTCGAAGTTATTCACATGGATGAGTTTATTGATGAGTTGCTACGAGAAGAGCGAGTAAGTACATTAAAATTGTAAAAAATTAAAATAAATATTACAATTTGACAGGTTGCTGATGTTATACTACCACGTATTCAAAAACGACACATACATGAAGAGAATAATGAGATAGATGCAAAGGTATCAGCTCTCGAAGACGACCTCGATGAAGAGATAGAGTTTGAGGATGACAAACAAAAACATCATCCACCTGAGGAAGAACATGATAAACATACTGAGAAACCGAGGAAACAACGTGAAAGAAGTCGTTCCCGTTCAAGGGAACGAAATAATCGGTCTAAGAATGAGAGATCAGACAGACATAATAAAGATCGTCTTCGGGAGGGCAAACGTGACCGTGATCGGGAACGCGAAAGGGATAGAAAACGAGACGATCGAAAGCGAGATGACAGGAGAGATAGAAGTGGACATAGGGAACGAAGGCATTCAGATAGGGAACGCGATCGTGATCGTAGACGAGAACGTTAATTATAATTCAATGTGCATTCAACTTCCTCTAAAATATGAGTGTTTTTGTATTAATTTTGTGTTTTATCTTCCTAAATACACATTGACATAAGAATATAAGGGAAAAGTAGACGGACATTTATTTTATTGATTTGCAAGTTGGAATTATTTTAAAGTTTCGAATTTTAAGCATTTGTACAAAATTTTAATGATTAATTGGGGTTGTCATTGTTTTCTATAGTCGTTAGAGTGCTATCTCAAAATGCGGGAGCCCTGATCTACGAGTTGACGAGGGAGCAAAATTTTACTTTGAGACAATGTTAAAAGTAACTGGACCAAAGCTTAGAAGAAAATGATGTCTATTAAATTAAAGCGTGAGATAATAGAAAATATTAGCGAGATGTGCGAGTGATGCGTATTTGTCATTTATAAATACAGTAAACCCTTGCCTAGTGCGATTAATGACCCACCGATCTCGTTCAACGTTGTCATTACTTTAATTCCTTTCGCACCTGTTTAACGCAGTGCCCGACCCATGCGTGGTAACTTCCCTCCCAACCTACCCGAACTTGTTTCATCGGTTAGTCTCATGTTGCGTTTTCTTATCTATATGTCCCTGTTCGTACCTAAGAATTATTATAAATATTGAGAAAACATAGGCTCCAAGCATTTTTTCGGATGTATGCACTGGACGATGCTTTAAGGCATGCGATCAAATCGTTGCGAGCTGATTGTTTTAGTCCCCATATTATTAGCGAGTTATACATTAAGAAGACGTTGGAACAAACATTTTTTAAAACATTCCAAAAATACCGAACGATAATCATTTGTATTTACAAAGGTGCACTTTCTGGCAGCGGCACTCGTGTCTCCAACAGCAGCGTGTTCAAAATCGCAGTTTCCAGTGATAATACACACTGGAAACACACACTTGTATATTTCTTGGGATATATCTCAAATATAGTTGTAATATTTGCAAAGCATGTTAAGTTTCAACTTTGAAACACAGATACCGCTTATATATATAACTATACTAAACATGAAAAAAACAATCATTTTCTAGAATGTGAGTGTAATTTACTTAAACTTTTCATGTGTTCTTCACTATTAAACAAATATTATCACAGCAGTGTGTCCAAGCAGAGAAACACACAAACAAGACAAGAAACAAGTTATATACAACCACAGTGTTTTTAAAACAACAACTGATTGAGTTGAAATAAACGATCCTCGCGTTTCTTCAGCCAATTCAGCAGCCGAGTTACGGTAGCTATCGACGCAGCAGTGTCAATCAACGGCTCGAAAACGATGAACAACTCAAATTCCTTGGTATCCCAGGCGAGCACTGCCTCATGTGGCGATTTTTCAAAGATAAGCTTCATCGGCGTACCGCCTTGATGCAACAACTGCTGAGTACACTTATACAGCATGAACAAACGCTGTGAACAGATACTGTAGGGGGGTCCTATCTGTGGTTGATAAAACTGTGAAAGATTTTTCATTTTGTAGATATAATGTCGAATCTCAGGAAATCCAGCAAGGGTTGCACTTTCTTTGGGAGTATTAAGCGACTCGTTAATCGCTTCTAAACAATTTCCACGTCGCAGTTTTTCAACTATCTTTTGTTTTGCCTCACTCAAGGCGAAAAATACATCACGGTCTGTTGTGAGTAATAACAAACATGCTTGACAATCTTCTGCAAGGTAGGAAACATGACTGTAAAGATACCCGTCCTCGTTGAAGTGGGGTAAACAGAGTGGCGTCCAACTTTCAGCTGCCTTTAAACTTTCAGACGCATGTACAAGATTTAAAATTAGGTGTAAATCCTGTGCGTGTATGAAATATTTCTTCATGCGAACTATGGTGATCAATTGGTCGTTGGCCATTAGAATTCCAAAAACTACATTCTGAAAATTTGAATGAGAAAGGTGTAAGAAAAGTAATTAAGAAGGTAAACATGAAGCAATAAAACTCTCATTTCACTTGAATATAATTTGAAGAATCAACTTACTTTGATTTTATTGCAAGCTTGTATTATTGCTGAACCAATATTGTCTCTGACTGAGCTGGCAAGCGGTAAATATTGTACTGAACCAAACGTAAATGCAGGTTCTCGCTCATAAAAATCGAGAAGATGATCAATCAAACGTTCTACACCCGACAGAGATCTTCTCAAATCATAATTACGTCTTTTCTCAAATGTTTTATTGAGTGTTGTCATTGTTAATATGCTGACAATTTGATTAAAAACATAACTGGAAGAAAAGCATTAAAATTACAATTATTTTAACATCGAACATGACTTACTTCAACTGCAGAACAAGTTGCTTAACATTTTCCTGCGTCTTAGAAACGGCGACCAAAATAAGGTGATGTTTGATTAAAAATACAGTTTTTGTGCTGCCTGATTGAACAAATTTTATCGTGTCATTTTGATCTTGCACAAAACTAACAATGGCTTGCATCACACCAAATAATGTCGCTAATTTGTTCTCATTACCATATCTACAAGAATATTATAAGCACGAACTGACATCATCTTTTAAAATCTAGACGAGGAGTACCTTGAATAGATTGGTTTTCCTGCCAAACTCATCACAAAAATATGCTTATCTTTGTTCAGCCAAGTAGGATCCTTCCTATAGTCTTCTTCCTGGATAGTCGAGGATAAATCACATCGCTCTTGGTCGTCGTTATCGGATGGTTCCAGTGTTTCATTGTTACTTTCAGTGATTCTCAAAGTGCTTACGTCTGTCATACATGAATTATGATGTTCTAAGCGGCCTGTTTGTAGTGTTTCATCAGGAATACCATTTTCAGAGGTGCCTTCTAATGTTGTGGATGCCATGAATGTATAGTTCAGCAATGCAGCAAGGGAATGAAAATAATCAGATAATTAACCATCACTTGGCAATTTCTGGTAATTACTCCGTGTTTTCTTGTTTTAGATTAGATTTTGAGGTTGTACAATAAGAGAGGGCAACTTGAGCCAGAAGTTTTTGAGGCGTGTCGATTGGTTTGCCTACATTATTAGTATATTTTTATTGATGTAATTGATAAAATGTGATGAGACCTTGAAATGGCTTGTTGATTTTCTCGAACTAATAGAAATTATATAATGTTCATGAGACTGCTATTATCACGAAATCGGCCAGATTTATAGTAGATTTATGGTTAAATTACTGATGTGAATCGACAACTTAATTTTTAAAGGTCTGTTAACAATAACAGGTTAACAATAACTGTTAACAATAACAAGATGCCGAGTCAAAACGCTCCACTAAAAATTAAAATTTACGCATGCGCGTCATCTTCCATAAGGTTACTTGTCCTGCCAGACCACGCGAGAGGTAACTGCGGTGTATCAGTGCCAATAGCATATTTTTCAGAAACGCGCCCTTTCACACGTATACTTACATATAAAATGAAATAAAGCATCATATACCTTTGATCGATTAATAATGTATTAACCTTAATTGAATATTTCATATTAATCAATAATAATATGTGCTATATTTCATGATTAATTTATGATAATGAATTAAAAAAAACATAAGCCATATTAATTGCATACATTTACTTTATTTTGTTACTGAAACCCATAAACTTTCCACAATTATTCACGACAATTATCAAAACAATTCGACCATTAAAATAATGCATACGCATAAAATCAATAATGTAATCAGTATATACTAAATAATATATAAGATACTGAAAAATATATCAACGTATTTAAATAAGAAGCATGTTGCTCACTTCTATTACCAAACAAATTCTCGTGTTAGTTTTATTAATCAATAAAACAATAAAAAGTAGTTCTACCACAGTTAAAGTCTTAAAATATATAAAGTTGACAAACATTTCAGGTCAAAATAGAGTTACCTATGCGTACCAGTCAAATTCGGATCGTTTTCCGGCCCTTACACGAAGAAATTTATCTGCAGGCTCAACTAACATCGATTTTAGCATTCCAGTAATAATTTTAACGCATGGCTGGATGGAAGATATCACAACAGATTGGTACACATACATTTCCAATTCATATTTTAAGCTGATGCAATGTACGATAATTTACACTGATTGGAGCCAAGCAAAAGGATTTTATTTACTTGCTGTTTTCAGTGTTAAACGCTCCGGTTGGTATTTAAAATATGAATGAATTGGTCTGTTATGTGTTATGTTTTTCTAGGTGCTGAAATAGCAAATTTTTTAATAAGCCAACAAAGAAATGGTCTAAATTTGGAGAAATTACACATGATTGGATTTTCATTGGGTGCCCATGTGATAAGCAATGCCGCACGTATGATGACATCAGAAACAGGCCTAAAAGTCAATCGACTTACCGCCTTAGATCCAGCAGGGCCAATGTTTGATCGATTACCAGACATCTTAAATATTAATGTTGATTTGGAGAAGACAGACGCGACAGTTGTGGACGTTTTGCATACTTCTTTGATTCTGGGAGAGACAAATCAGATAGGTACCGTTGATTTCTATGCAAATACTTGGTCTTTACCGTTGCAACCGGGTTGTTTGATTGTTGAGATCTGCAGCCATTTAAGGGCGCCGCAATATTTTAATGAATCAATACTTTCTTGTGGGTTTATCGCCAAATCACTTACTATAAACAAAGCAAAGGTTATTTACGGGGAACATATGTTGTTGAATACAACTGGGACTTATTTCTTTGACACGAATTCAGAATATCCTTTTAGTAAGGGTAATGCTCAATGTTAAACGTATTTTTAATCTAACGTTTTTTAAACAATTGTCTGATTGCGAGAATAATAAAAAGATTTCGTTGGAAGGTGTTACATTTGCACAGTCGATTTTAGGACTTAATTTTATTCTCCACGAATATTTACTTCAACTGAAAAACTAGTTGCTCTACAGTGGGTCTTTGAACCTTCGATGAAAATAAGATGTTGCTTCCTGACTGGACAAATTTGATTGTGCCATTTTGATTTTTCAGAAAAGTAACAATAATGCAACGCATAAAAACCAATAATGTACCAAATATCGCTAATTTGTCCTCATTGCCATATATCTGCAGGGATACAACTTGCAGCCGGGACAGTAGTCAACAAGTACTTTGAATTAATTTGCTTTCCTACCAAACTCATCGCAAAAATATGCTTACTTCTTCTTAGATATGCGAGGATAAATCTTCGTCGTCGATATAAAATGATTCCAAAGTGCCTACATCCTCTTCTCATACATGAATTCAGATGCTCTAAGTCGCCAGCATGTTATATTTTAAAGAGAAATGCAATTTTCAGTCTAATATTGTGTATGTCATGAATGTATCGAATGGGAATAGGGCATTGGGTATACCATTTTCATCTGATATTAAAGCATTATTTGTCAATCTAACGCTTACTAAGCAAACGTAAACAATGGGAGATACGGAAAATGTATTACAAGAGTACTGGACACTCTTTCCGAATGGACAAGACGCCTAATCCCAGAGGGCAGAAAGTGAATCAATCGCCCTCGGTGTCGTTAACTTCTTTTCCAATTCCTAAACGGGCATGGAAGCTTTGGAGAATCTTTCAGCAGAATCGACAAGTCACGCCTGAATGTGCCTAGACCGTGTAATTAGATGGTGTAAAGCTACCTTCTTTCACTGAATGAAATGGAAAGCCGAAAGGGACGCTACCGATAAGATAAATGAACAATACATTAACATAAAAAGGTAATAACCAGCATATACAAATAAGCCTGCAGGACTACAATAGCAGGCTTTCAAAATAGCATCTTCGAAAACAAAAATGAAGAGGAAACGTCTCTAAGATAATACACAGGACACCAGACCTAGCCAAAGTGCAAATCTTCCTGATATCCTAGAAACGGGGTAGACAAAGGGAAACACTTATTCCGGTAAGCAAAGACGCCGGACACGTCTGATGAAGCTAATTGTAAAGGCTAATACAAACTAGAATTTCCTTGGAAGATACTTTCCAAGTCAAATTTAGAAAAGAACGTTACTCTCCACGAAAATTTAATAAACATCAAATCCATTACATTAGATGTATGTTTGCTGTCAGCACAATATTTTTAAATACAATGTATACAGATGAATGAAATGTAAAATAGGAAAAGATTAAATTAGGCGAGACACAATATGTATATAAAAAATAAGATCAAGAATTACCTTCCAGAAGACGATTTTTTTCAGCAATATTTGGCATGAACTTTCAGTCCACTCAGTGTTTGTATGTGCAATTCCTCCGCTCTTTCAAGAAAACAATTGCACACCCAACAGTTTCGTAATGTAAATATGTAAAAAGTACTAATTTAAAATTAAACTAAATGCAGTTTCAGTACGCAAGCATGCATTTGAGACATTCCTACGACTCTTTGTAAACCTCCAACACATGTTTTTTGTACTCCTCAGGATTCTTCCACAGATCGGCGGCGAGGGCATTCAGTGGTGAAAAGATATTCGGCTCGCCAAGTAGGGCCTGAATGGAAAGAAGGATGGTCCGTACATCATACAACGCCGACCATTTATCTTTCAGGATATCCAAACAAATATTGCCGTTTGTATCTACGTTCGGATGGAAGACTGCCGTGATGAATTTGACGATGGGCGCCGTGTATGGATACGAGTTGGGGAACTGTAGACTCAACTTGTATTTCTGATTCTCATAGACAGAATCGTTCGGCCCTGTTATCGTGCCAACCCATTTGAAGAGGTTCTCACCTTCAGGGAAAGCAGATATACTCTTCTCTTGTGTCATCATGAGAGTCATTAACTCCTTGTGTAATCTGCAAATAAAATTTCCAAGTTGCTCGGGCAGGTAGGCAGTAGGAAAATATGCAAGAGTATGATGGCTTTGGCCAGGTAAATGAGGTTACAAAGGCGTATAGTGTACCTTTTCGTGACGGCATGGTTATCCGAGGAGACTTTCTTACTGTCGTCGCTCTGCTTCACGCCGCTGGATTGTTGCTCGTGGTGCGGATTCACGTTCTGCGCCATTCTCTATTAGTACTTGCACGGAAAATGACGGGAATTGGAGCGAATACGCGGATGAACCTGGTGAAATGCGTTAATAAATCTGACAGCTGCTGATTGAAATTCGTTTCGTTCAGGACGATTTGAAATCGACCAATCGCAGCTGTTAATTAAGTATTTGGCAGATTCTACAGTGTTGCCTTCATGGCCGTGAAAATTTTTCAAAAACTCCAATATAATAGCTTATTAAGGGCTAAAATAATAGGATTACTATATATTATTAAATAATATTTTGTCATTTTTTAATCAAATCTACTTTATTGAATTTATTGCAGAGTAAAATAATCGGACAAGTATTGAAATGTAAGGTGGGTTGCATATTATTATTAGTATTTCGTGTGATTAAATTTTGTTTATATGGATCTTCTTTTAATAACAAAATACTTTAACTAAGCTGTTTTGTGCGCTTTGATAATATAAAATGACGATGATTATAACTTTAGATGTGTTATGCATCGCTGTGCTTTATGTTATAGGCGTAGAGGGAAGAGGGAAACTATAGATAACATTAGGAACTTTAATAATAACTATACTTTCAATACACAATAAGACAAATGCATTATATATCTAATTATACTATATATGCCATATGCCTCTTTTGTAATGTAATTAAAGTAATTAAATGTTTGACAACAGTGTAAATCCCTACCACCCACGACAATTCGGTACACAAACCAACTCCAACCACAACCCAAAATTGCCACAAATTTGCATGGATCTTTTAAAATTTAGCAAATATCATCAAAATAAACAACACCCTCGATACTGAGCAACATTGTACCTTTTCAAAACTTCTCTGCAACTTATATCTTCTGAATTTCGACAGAAAAATGTGCTTCCTATACTATAATTAATATCGATTTGTTGTACCAATCAAAATGCAGGCCAGCGAGGAACATTTGCTTTCCCTCAAAGGTATGTCTTCAAATAAACTGAAATCAATAAATTTACAAACACCTTATTCTAGTGATGCGTCTGACACGTCCGACGCTCTCGAGTCCTCTCCCAGTAACATGTGATAGCAAAGATTTGCCCTGCAACCTGCTGAATGAGGCACTCCATAAGGATGCAACTGCTGTGCAAGGATCAGAAACTTTGTCTATTGGCCAATTTCTTTTGCTACCTCAAAGCCCAGTGAATATCTACCTCGGAGAGACATTCTCCAGTCTGATTAGCGTCTTCTCCGAGACACAGCAGCCTGTGAATAATGTTACAATCAAGATTGACCTGCAAACCAGCTCGTTGCGATTACCGCTCTCGTCAGATTCAACTCCAAAGAATTTAGCCAATGATGAAAATGTTAATATTGTTATTCATCATGAGGTGAAGGAGATTGGAACTCATATGTAAGTAATATCCTCCCTCGTTCGAACTGCGTATTTATCACACTTTGGATTTGTTTGAATAGACAGATTTTATATATCTTAACCTCCTTTTTAGACTTGTATGCGAGGTTATGTACAATAATGCAATGGGAGTGCCTACATCCTTTCGTAAATTCTTTAAAATCCAAGTCCTTAAACCGCTTGATGTGAAAACAAAGTTCTACAATGCTGAAAACGACGACGTTTACTTGGAAGCCCAAGTAAACAACATCACAGCTGGACCAATTTGCTTAGAAAAGATTGCGTTAGATGCTTCAAACTTATTTAAAGGTTATTATGATGAAAAACGTATCTTTGAATTATATTTTATTGGATATTTCGTGTTTGTTTTACAGTCATCTCATTAAATAACACACCAAACGGTAGGAGTGTCTTTGGAAACACGATAGTTCTGCAACCGAACACAGTATGCCAGTTTTTGTATTGTTTAACACCTGACGCAAAACTCTCTTCAGATTTGAAGATGCTAAGTGGTGCTACAAATATTGGGAAGTTGGATATTGTTTGGCGATCGAATCTTGGAGAACGAGGTCGCCTACAAACTAGTCAGTTACAAAGAATGGTTTGTATTTCGTAAATATGTATTAAAATAAAATTTACTACTAGTGGTATCAAGAAAATATCGATATTTTTGCAAATCAGTGATTAGTCCGCCATCTTTACGTGAAAAGCATATGCTGATCAAACTTCTGCACATTTTTTCAATACTAATAAGTATCGATATGTTCATTCGTAATCGAAAAGAATCAATCATTTTTGAACTTTTGCCACACTTCGTTACCGCGAAATTTACTTATTTTATAGGGCCCAGATTATGGAGATGTTCGATTATCGGTGTCTGAACTTCCAAATTTTGTTGTGCTAGAGAAGGTATTCCAATTTAAATGTAGGATTATTAATAATTGGTAAGTCTTTTTGTTTATTATTTGATCTATAGATAAAAATAAGGTTTCCCTGTTTATAGTGATCGGACGTTGGATTTAATCGTAACTTTCGATGATACAGAAGGTATAGCCTGGTCGGGCATATCCACCAAAAATTTAAAGAGCATTCCAACACGTTCGTCTTGCGAGATTGACATCGAAGCGATTCCTATGTTGCCGGGACTGAGATCGATTGCTGGAATTAAGCTCGTAGATACGCTGCTAAAACGCACCTACAGTTATGATGACTTGGGTCAAGTTTTCGTCATTGTTGATTAATGTATTATTATGAAGTTATAATAAACGTTATGTAAATTATTTTCATTCTTACATTTGGTTTTTTTAAAATTATTATCTAGATTCCTTAATAATGCAGTTGGTCAAACTTCGATGATATAGCTTATAGATAATTCTATTTTACACATCATATTTTGCAATCGATTTTATATCCTGTAGTAAATCTGATTGATAAATGTCTTAATAGTTAAATTTTATTAAAATTATTATAAAATCAGTTTTATTAAAAACATGTTTCTGTGAACTAATCTATTTAATTGTCCTATATGCAAATGCATTTGGTGCACTTTCTTATCACATCAAAATACATGTCATAAGTTCACACTCTCAGCGGAAATGCTGCTGACGATTGATAACAAAACTAAGTAACAATTTATTTGAAATATACTCTAGTCTCTTGAAAGACGTCCTCGTTATTATCACTAATATTTCCGTTATTTGCGTCGTTTTTCCCGTGTATTGATTGATAAAATGCGACTTATTACAATTACATTTATTTGTATTTTTCATTATCAGTGGGAGTTCCTCCATTGCAGTGAGACATTGGCAGTGATATCAAAGTAAGACTATTTTTATTCCTTTCATATTCTTTTATTAACTACGCAATTATGTTCATTAAAATTGCAGTAATTTCACGATTACAAAGCATGACGAAAATGGCTTCCTCTTTCTTTATCCACGCACATTTCTTGCCGGAAAGAATGAAACAGTGTGTATGGTCTTTCAAAGTAAATGCTTTCCCGCACACATTAAAATAGAAATGAAAATCAAGAGCAAACGTATTGCTTTTAAAGAGACTGTAAACTCTGGTAAATATTTTTTTTGAAAAGGCGGTTAGGTTAACTTTATCATACAATATTATAGAGACGGAATGTTTTAACCTCAATATACCGGGGCATAAAGGTTTAGAGGTTATGAGTGCAGACTTGGCGGTTTATTTAGAATGTGGTGGTCAAGTACTGCATGAAAAAAGTTACGAATCGGTATTGATTTACCCAGGGACTGATGTTATCTTTTTGGAGACAGATAGATTAATATATCACCAAGGAGACAATGTGAAGATACGCATAATTAAACTAACTCAAGATATGACACCGAATATGAATAATTCGCAGGTTGGTAAAACACATTGAAATGTTCTTTTTAAATGGGAACGGTATCTTTTTTAGAAAATAGATATAAAAATCGTTAATCCCCAAGGATTTATTGTTCATGCCGATGATAATATTATTCCACGACTTGGTTTAGCTCATTATGATTACCAACTGGCAAGTACAACAACTTTGGTAAATATGGGTACCTTTCAATGAATTGAGAATGCATTTTATTTTCTCTGATAATTATAGGGAACCTGGTATATTGAATGTAATACATATAGAAAAATTTTCATTGTGAAGAATTATGTTTTACCACGATATAAAGTGCATATTAATGCACCAACAGGTATTTATGTGAATGCGGTGCAACTAGCGTTCAAAGTTTGTGCAAAATACACTTTCGGAAAAGGTTTGAGGGGTTATTCTTTTGCAAAAATTACCTACCCACAAAATACTACATTTTCTGTTAGTAAATTACAACCGGTGAGTACTTGACCCTTTTTATTATACTTATAATTAATACATTTTCATTTTTATTGTTTTTCACAAATTTTGCCGACAATTTTGAAAACTCTTTTAGCTTCAATTTGATGGATGTACACAATTTATTTTCGATCAAAGAGAATTATCCTTATCAAAATCACCCACAAAGTTACATCTAATGAACATTTTCGTCACCGTCACTGAAGATAAAACAAACCAAATGGAGACTGAAACAATACACGTCAATATCTATCAAAAACCATACGATTTCAAATTTCTTAGTGAAGCATCGTATTATCAACCAGGACTACCTTATAAAAACAAACTTAAGATTGTGCGTGGCTTCCTCCATAATTACAGTGAGGAATATGCTGAAATTTGCTATCAAATCGCGTGGAAACACGATTGGAACATGAAACCTGGGGAATGTTCTACTTTCCAATTTGATAAAGATGGAATAATTCCATTCAGCATTCTACCACTCAAAGAAAACGCAAAATTTGTAAAAATTACAGCGAGATCTTTGAATTTCACCAGTGTAACTGCAATACCAACTGTTTTAAAACGATGGCATTCTTCTTTGACGAGTTATCTCAAGATTGAGAGGAATTCCAAACTGTACACAAAGTGCAGAGCTGCTCAGCAGTTTACTATATATTTTACCACCAATAAACTAAAACATGGCGAGCATATTACGTTATATTATATGGTAACTTCCTTATTACTGGATTAAAAACATTGCTAAATAAGAATATTTCTAGATGACTGCAAATAACAATATTTTATCATTGAAGAAATATTATCATGTTGTTAACAAATCTTTTGTGGATTTCGAGAGTGAAATTGGTAATACTTTGAGCACACATAATAAATACACAAAAATAGACAACTATGTTGATAAATTTGTCTTAAAATTTAAGACACCTGAAAAAATATTATCCCGAGGACATTTAACAGTGTTTTATATTAATAAGGGCGAGGTTATCTCGAATAGTATAAATATTTTCGTGGAAAAATGTTTACCACTCAACGTAAGTCTATCATTATCATAATAATCTTAATTAAATTGCAATTAGGATTAAGTTAAATTTAAGTAAATTAACAGGTGACGGCCAAATGGACGTCAACTACTATTCGTCCTGGAGATTCTGGAAAATTAATAATAAAAACCAGAAAACCGTCGATTTGTGCAATAAGCAGTGTTGATATAGCAAATTATTTCATGGATTCGAGTAAACGTTTAAATATGAATAAACTCTTACAGCCATTTGTTATTCAACGTGAGTTTAAGTCAAGGAAACATTGTATCTTTGCTAGAAGACAATCACAAGGTACTAATATTTTTTGCATTCCTTTCATTCATCGAACATTGGTATTTAATTTAATTTATGTGTGAAACATTATATAGTTATGGCGGGCAATGCGGAAGGTTTAAATAGTTCTTCAGGTTTTGATGCGTTTGAAGATTTTAATGTAAGTATATTTATTTTATCCAAAATAAAATATTTTCGTGGGGAAATGTTTTACATTTTGCTTAAAAGTTTTATACAAATTATTATTTTTAGAATGTTGGAATTGCTGTGATTACAAATACAGAAATCATCGTCCAATCATGTCAGGAAAATGGTATTTTTGAGAAATACTAAGGAAACAATAATTTAATAAATGATTTCAGAAATGGCTGCGATTTTTTATCAAATTATCTCTGATGATGAATATACAAAGGCAGAACAAGATCGTAATGAAATTCGATCGTATTTTCCTTCCACTTGGCATTGGGACCTTATTGAAACTGAGTATAGTCTTTAATAAAAACACTCCTCACTACCCCAGATTTTAATAAACCTTCTTTCAGTAAACATGGTTCAGTTGTACTGAAAAGTAGATCACCAGATTCAGTCACAACATGGAACACAAATATTTTGTGCACTTCTACTGATGGAATTGGAGTTGCAAATCTAAAATTAGTGACAATGAAATCATTTTTTGTTGATTTCAAAATTCCTCAAAGATTAAGAAGGCATGAGATCTTGAATCTTCAGATATCAATGCATAATTACTACAATTACAGTTTGCCTGTAAGTAACCTGCATTTATTTGTTGTTTTTCAGTTCATATTGTGTGATATTTTAGATACAATTAACTTTGAATACTTCCTTGGAACAAATTGATCCAAGGGAACTGGAAGATGAGTTTAATATTCCTGCAAATGAAGTTTTCACCAAATTTGTTCGTGTTAGGTCGGCTATAATTCAAACTGCGTTTATATCTGTTGAGGCTCGACTTTCTTACCTGGATAAAGATTGGTCAGGGGCATATTTTGAAGCAAATGCGCTTGATATCATCGAGAAACATGTCGCTGTTGTATATGAAGGTTACCCACAAGTTAAATCAAAGACGATTTTACTTTGTGGGTTAAATGAGCAGCATAACCTAACATGGAATCCGGATGTGCCTGAAGATTATATAGTTGGTTCAGAGAGTGTTTCTGTTATCCTGTATTCAGATTTGATGGGGCCTGTGATTCAGAATCTAGACGATTTGATTCTTCTACCAACTGGATGTGGTGAACAAATTATGGCTGTTATGGCCCCCAACTTCTTTGTACTGAAATATTTAAAATCGATTAATCAATTATTTCCTTATATTAGAAAGCGTATTTTGAAGAATTTGCAAATCGGTAAGCTATATTTGTATTCAAGAGTTCCGTGCTTAATTTTTTGACGTTTTTGACTAGGTTACCAAAAAATCTTGGATTTTTTACATGAAGATGGATCTTTTTCCGCCTTTGGAAGCCACGATCCATTAGGCAGCACGTTTTTGACAACTTTTGTTTTTCGAAGTTTATTCCTTGCAAATGAATATATTTTTGTTGATACGATGGTTACGGGAAAGGCAATGGAATGGATTTTAAGTCATCAATTAGAGAATGGATGCTTTGCTTCCGTATCCCACGTTTTTCAGGATATGGTGAGATAATAAATAAATACTTTAAAAGCATATTTGGATAGAATATCGTTCATAATGATTCATGGAAAATTCTTATGTGGGGTTTCCCGCATGAGTATATATCCAAAACAGATCAAATCATGTAGGAGTGGCTGTAATGATGTACTCAACGGCGATTGTATCGGCTATTGTAACGGCCAGTATCAAATTCGTCGACTTCAATTGGTTGGGGATAAAACAGGTTCCAAGGTCGTCATTTGAAGCGGTTCATCACATCTTGATTTATACATGTGATCATTGCTTATTTACCCTTTCAAACCAATACAGAAGTAAACGGATTATTTTGATTTGAACTATAAAAAAATTGAGCTATTTCTAATGTTTTATAATTATCAATTGATTTTAATGTAATTTGCGTTTTCTATAGATGAATATAATAATTTCAGGGTGGTGCAAGTATGGAAAATAGCACCTCAGCACTCACATCTTATGTTATGATTAATTTATTGGAATCAAAGGCAAATATTTCGGAACGAGTACGGCAGAATGCAGTATTTTGTATTCGGGGACAGTTTAGCCCTGATGTCTATTCCTTAGCCATCAATACCTATGCATTATATTTGCTTAAAGATGACGGGGCTGCCGATGGTGGGTTGAAATTATTAGTAAAAATGGCAAATTTTAAGGATGATTTCATGTGGTGGAATTGCACACGAGGTTTGTTAAGACAAAGTATAGTTTACACTTTCTACAATCGTTAACCATTCAGATTCCAAAATGATGAATATTGAAACAACTGGTTACGTCCTGATGTCATTTCTTCATAAATTATCAAATGATAATCTCATTTATGCGAATTCGATTGTACGATGGTTATTGAATCAGAGGAATGCCCATGGGGGATTTATATCCAGCCAGGTATAGTAATAATCCAATATAATATATTTTTTTATTTAATTAAATTCTAAATACAGAATTTATTTACGTAATTTTAGGATACAGCAGTAGCACTAGATGCTATCACAAGATACGCGACAATAATGAACGAGAGAAACCCGGAAATGAATTTATTAGTTTTCGATGATAATTTAAAATACGAAGCACAATTTAAGCGAGACGATCCTTCCAAAAAGGAAGAATTTTCATTTCCACGTGATACGAAAAAGATTAAATTATCTTATGAGGGGACTGGGTGTGTCTTAACTCAAGTAAGTAAGCAGAAACATGGTTCAATGTTGAACTCCAAGAGTTGTTCGTTGCAGTTTTTATTGAGATATAATATCGAAAATCCAAGGAATAGCGAAGCTTTTGAGCTAAACATTCACCCAATAACTAACACGGCGAATTGTTTAATAAGCACTTTGGTACCATGTTTCAAATATTCATCATTAAATCAACCAACGATGATTGTAATGGAGATTTTTATGCCTTCGGGTTACGATTCGGAGAAGGCGAGTCTCCACAATGCAGTTGGATCTCATAAAAGTAAGAAAATTTACTTTCGCACTAAAAAAAGACATGGAAACTTAATCATTACTAACTTTTAGATTTAAAGAAGATTGAAGAATATCCTAATAAAATTGTCTTTTATTTCACGGATTTGGTCAGTGAAACAGTTTGTTTACCATTTAATATAAGTCGTACTTCGATGATTTCTCAATTGTACAATTCCTCTATTTGGTTATATGAATATTATAATCCTGATCATCAATTAATGAAGGTATAAAAATACTATATATTTTATAATATTTTATAGAAACAATGTGTTTTTTAAAATATTTTAGACTTATACTCTTCCGAATGAATGTATATCTTTGTGATGTACAGAAACAGATGAAACGCATATTGGAAAAATGTTTTAGGCGTAACAAATTGGACAAGTATTTAAATACCAAACATAATAAATATAGTTTAAATTATCTAGATAAACGATATACCATACTTGTATGAAAAGTAAGGTTCCTATAATTTGTACATTCGAAAACATGGTTTATTTGTTTTTTCAAATTACAAGGACAAGGATTAAGAGTTGCGTCGTGTCGCTCGAGTTTAATTAGTTTCTAGTCTTGTTCTACACCTATCTAATTTTCATCAAAATCTGAGGGGTCAACTCCAAAGCCGACCCTTGTTAGAAGTTATGTTGAAACCAGACAAAGGGTAAGCTTTTTAACGAAGTATAAATTAATAACAATGAACACTGTTTTTTATTTTTAAAAATTATGGGAACCTTACTTTTCGCACAACCCTCGTATTATTATTAATTTAGGCACTATTTTCAAAGTAATTACGTAATAGAAAGTGAGCATATTTTCATTCTCTGCCACATTTATTATGTAACAAATTGACTCATAACAAATTAATTAAACAAAACAATTACCAGTTTACAAAAATAACTAATACGAAATCATTTACTAATTATTCACAATACACTTGTGGTTCACTTCCATCCCAAGCTTGATATATTTTGCATTCCTGTTCGCCAATACACGGATGATAAAGGCATAAATGTTCGTAATCATTGCAATCCAGCGTTGCTAAAATATAATTTCTACTGTAAAATTCGACTTTTAAGCAAAACTGCAAATATATTATTACCGTCTGTGCATATATTATTTAAACAACATCCTCCACAACAGTCCTTACTATCGACACACTAAAATATTTATAACAATATTAGTATATAAATGTATAAATAATACATCAATAATTAACTGTTGAAAACTTACAATTTGTCCAGGAAATTGACAGTCTTGAGAAGAAGCAAATAAAACACAGTTGCACAAAATAAACAATAGAAAAATCATTTTGATCTTTTATTTATATTTATTTATAGTAAAATCGGCAAAAATAGTATACAGCTTAAAGACACTAACTACTACGATGTAAGTCTCTTTAACAAAAAAGTAAGGAGGTATTTCATTTATATAGACATTCTGCAAGTTTAACAGTTAACCTCGATACAAACGCGCATGAATTGATAAGACTCGTTGTTCGGATAATAGTGCACCTGTCGCTGAGCAGTTCTAAGTGCATTACTAAGGTCCCCTGATAGAATTGAAGTTGCCGAGACCATTGGTAATACCTGTATGATATAAACACGATTAGCAGTTGATTATCACTTCGAACAATGCCAAACGCAAGAATATGGTCAAATTACCGTAGATAAATTTGGATTGTTTCCTTTCAACTTGAGCGAAGCCTGCGCACATTTTACAATCACGGTATTCAGTGGCTTCACCCCACGGACACGATACAACAATGATGATAACGCCAGCCACAATGACGAACTCGCTGGATACTTGTGAATTAATGAGCTTAGTTGGGATATCGCTGTTTTGTAATCACCCTAAATGTTTTAATAAATAAATAATGGTACAATGTTAATTGCATTCAAATGAAAATTAATCAAAGTAAAGTAGTTAATTCTTTACCTGAATTAAATATGTGTAGATCAAGAGGTTTGCACAATGATGAAGATTTTCTTCGTTGATGTCGAGGTTCTCAATTTCTTGTAGAGTGAGAATGGCGAGATTTAAGTCGTCATGGAGGAGGCCAAGTGATAATACGGCATACAAAGTCCATGGTGACCTCGTTTCCAATTCAGTACTAAAATGTTAATGTGAAATATTTTTGGAAATTGCCATTCATATCTTTATTACGAGCTTCATCAAAGAAAATTTAATTTTAATTTTTGTAAAATAGAATAAGTCCTTAACGTACCTTTGAAATAATAAATGTTTAGCAGGTTCGGGACCTCCAAACATGTAATTCATGGAAGCCAAGGCAACAAGAAGGTCGGACTGAATATTTTTCCCTTCCAAATTACCATTTAATACATTCTCGTAAATTTTATAAGCTTCTTCGTAGTCTCCAGCTAATATAATGGGATTGAAACAATTTTAGGCTTGTCAAAATTTCTGAAAGTATCGATACTTTTTGGGTTCGAAAGTACTTAAACTTAAAAGTATCATAATTCTCATGCCGCCATTTTCTAGCAGTTTGTCAAAGAATGTATAGCTTTGAAGAGCTTATGTTTCACACGTGTGGATGGCGAATCGTCCAATTGCAAAAAAATATAGCTTCTAGCTACTATACCATAAGTATCGGTAAAGTAGATACCAATAAGAATAAGTATCGATACTTTTTTTTGATACACCAACTTAAAATTCAGGTATATAATAAGTAAAGTGTATCATACTGACCTTTAAAAAATGTTAATGCATAGCCAATCTCTGCATTAACATTCCTTCCAGAAATCTTCTCATATACGTGAATAGCAGACTTGTAATCGCAACAGGAATAAAGCGTTCGCGCTTGATTAGTAAGTGCTTCAGATTGATCGGAATATTTCGATGCTTTCGTAAACGCCTCGCTGGCATCTTTCAATAAACCGAGGCGTTCGCTGAGAATGCCGAACATGTTCCAACCACACGCATCACGTGGATTATTTTCTGTAAGAATCATGTTAAGAAAACATTAAGAAAACAAATTGAGGAAAAGGACAAGTGTTAAACGGAAAAAGTTGTCCAGGAAAGAAGAAAGTTATCCTAGATTAAAAGTAGACTACATACTTATATTGAAGAAAAGCGTGTTAAATATTGTGTAAATATTGGACATTATCGACGAGATCTCTAAAGTTAGCACCAGATGTAGGTAAACAAGGCAAAGCGTATAAAACTACTAGAAGTCACAAGCCTTCTGGATCTTTAAAGATAACTTGGAGTATTGTGTTTTATTACAAAAAAATCAGAAAAGAAAAGATGCGTTCGTTTAAGTGTTCAGTATTTATTCTGCTCCTTGTTATTACTTTCTGCTTCGCTCAGGATGAAGCACGCGGTGCGGAAGTGGCAAGAAAACGTATTAAACACAAACTTCATCATCTGCGTAAGTTTTTGTGGCCTTAAAAGTGATTTTCCGACGTTATCATTTTTTATGAAAAAATTTAAACATGTAATTTCAGATCATAATCCATACTTTTACTATCTTGCCTTCCTCGCAATTAAGCTAAAATTCGCCTTCGTAGTGGGCACCATGATAATGTTGGCGTTATTTGCCAGTAAAACATATGCCCTTTTGAAATATGGAATTTTAACACAAAAAAGTAAATCTGAACCTGAAAAAATTTATATCCAAGCACCCGAACACTCTCACCCTACATACTATGACGATCACCACGATTTCAGTACTAGTGGTAGTGACTTTACAAGCGGTGGATCTTACGAACGTAGTTTTCAATCCGACATTTATGATAATTACAATTTAATCCAAGATTTAGTCAAAGGGTAAGCACCTATATACCTGCGACAATTAAAGAAACTATAATCCGCTATAATTACAGAGTCGACCTCAACGAAATAGCTTTTTACTCTTTGGGAATGATAGAAACCGAATGCAAACAAAGGTTTGTTTGTGAGGCTGATTTTCGAGCAAATAATGATACTATATTAAATTTGGAAATGTTTCTCATAAGGTTTGGTTATAAAGTAACAAAGTTGAAAGATTATTTAAAAAACTTAAAATTTTCAGAGACAACAGTTTTCAACGCTATAGAACCGCAGAACCTATTAAATCACTGGAGGATTGCGCTAAACTTTGTACATATACGACATAATAAGTATATCCAATGTTTAAGCAAAACGAATGGAGATACATACCCACATACCACCGTAAACCATCACAAGCCACCGAAATCGCATGCATATTATCGATTTCGTAGATAACTTCATCGCGACGCTTCGTCATCAATGTTTTGCACACCCAGTGCGCGTAGCCAATACTTCCTTCAGGATGGTAGGACAATTCCATTGTGTGTCGGAATAAATCCATAGCTTCCTCCATGTTTGACGCTTCTGCGATTAATGCCTATCATTTGAATAATTAAATTATTTATTTATTGTCGTTTAGTTCAATTTTACTATCTGATTCATAATTTCCCTTTTTGTAAATAGTTGATACCTATATTATGTATTGATGATTTATTACTATGTATTGATGAGCATTCGTATAAATCACCAATAAATTCCAATTATTGGAACTTATTGGGACGAATATGTACAACTCTACTGAAAATTTGACGAATTGAGTACCGTTTCGGCAAACTAGGGCCAGCAAATTTATATTATTTTCAGTTAAATGTTTCATAATCTTAAAATATCGCTTTGTTACGACTGGTAAAAGATACAATGGCCAAATTTTGATATAATGATTCTTGGATAAGTTGCTTTACGTTACAGGTCCAAATGTTTTTGTAAGTAAAAGGGGGAAAGCAGAAAATGTATTTTTATCAGTATGCTTTACAACAAAATAGGCCAAAAACGACACTTCAGAATTCCAGTAGAAGACACGGACCCCCTCCCCCATATAAAATATTCCGCTAAATACCAAAATTTCATTGCGTTCCCGCGTCAGAGAAGTTTTGTGAAATACAAATCAATTTACATTGATTTAGACACGTAAACTAACGAACCTGGACAGGATTCCGTATATGGAAATATGGCATTTTGATTCTTCAAAAAAGTATTCTTTGATGCCACAACTTTTTGAAATTTAAA
Organism: Mimaenictus wilsoni; assembly: GCA_027575185.1. NCBI lineage: Eukaryota > Metazoa > Arthropoda > Insecta > Coleoptera > Staphylinidae > Mimaenictus > Mimaenictus wilsoni. The sequence continues at coordinate 57,822 of JAODAC010006650.1, forward strand.
AGTTTTCGATATCAAAATGTTCACTTACTCGAGGTCCCGATTGAGTAGGGGGAATTTCAAAAAAAAACCGTTAAACCAGTGTATTTTAATCTTTCTAGCCCATAATCGGTAAATATACAATTCTAAATCTCAACTATGAAATCTTATTGTAAATGTAATTGAATGAATTCTATAACTTTGAAAATATATAAATAAACAAAAATATTCTTATCACAAATATTTAAAATCTATTTAACTTGGTGAAATGTGTTTACCTGTCCAATCCAGCAGTGCACATAATTCGGATTCGATTTCTGTGCTTGTGAAAATACATCGTTGGCCAACTTCAACTCATCCAGGTAAAGATAAATAGCTCCTAAATTCGTCCAACTAATCGCGCTATTTCTATCACAAGTCAATGCCTTGATAAACGCATGTTGTGCCATTCCTAAACGCTTTCCGCCGGTTTGAAACAGAATATTTCCAAGCACATTCCAATGCTCCGCATAGCTGCCGTTATTGCCAACACAGTGCTGTATCATAGTCTGTGCATGTTTAAGAAAATCACCCTTCTTCACTGGGTCAACTAACAATTTCGCATATTGCAAATAACTGCATGCTAGATCGTGGTACAAATATATATTTTGCGGATTGAGACTCAACGCCTTGCAATAAAGTTGTATGGCATACATTAACAATTCCTCAGAAACCGGGCAATCGTCTTGTTTGGTATCATTTACAATTTCAGTCACCGAAAGGAAGGCATATTTAAATGGCAAAAGAGACGTCATATAACAGCAATCAGCAGCGATTTTCCAACAGCAGGATAAACTGCTTTTGGTATGCAATGCCCTGTATAAATATTAATGGGTATAAAAATAATGTTTGTATGATATCGCAAAAAATAAAATGTTTTTAAAATTAAAATTTGTGAGGACATACCTGGAAATGTAGTTAAGTGATAATTGCAAAGCATCGCGGGTTAAGCCATATAATTGCTTGTAATAGTGTTGTTTCGCTATGAGAAAGCTGGTTTCGGCAACACCTTTCAATGCAGGAATATAGTTCGAGTTGACTTTTAAGAGTGCCTCGAACTCTTGTTGGGCCTCCACGAATTCACCGAGTAATTTTTTAATGTTTGCTATTTGAAGCATAGAATATAAAAGTGTAGGATTAATTTCTTTCACTTTTTGGTAGCATTTCAAAGCGGAGGTGTATGAACCACCCGCGAAATAGCAGTCACCAAGACACTCCCAACAGAAGCCGTTGTCGGGTTCAAGTCGGATTACCAAACGTAAGGTGGTCAGAGCATTGGTAAAATCTTCCCGTTCATAATAGTGAATTCCCAATTGAAAGAACGCCCAGCTTGATTCGGGAGTAATATTCCTGGATGTTAGGGTAAGTAGAAGAGAAATATTTTCATCCTGAAATTAATTTCATAAAAATCCATTTTTTTAGAAAATATGCTTGATGTAATCGTTTGAACAATCTTAACTTACCCATTTCTGAAGTTTACGATATATTTTACTTAAAGCAATGCACGCATCCTTGGAACTTTTAATTTTGAAAGACTTTTCATAGCACCTCCTCGCTTTATCCAACTCGCCTGATTTTTGATAAAAACGTCCAAGTCTTTCATAGCAGATAAAGGAATTTGGATTTGCTTTCGTTGCCTAAATAGTTTCATTCAATTAAATATTTAAATTAAACTATTTTAAATAAATGCAGGTAAGTAAAACTAATTAACCTTAAGGTAAGCAATCAATGACTTGGCGATTTCTTGCTCCCAATATAAATCACCTAAAAGAAGCCAATATTCTGAAGAATCATAAGTATTATCTTCCAGAGTTTTGATAGCTTCAGTTCCATTTCCTTTTTGTTGGTAGATTAAAGATTGTAAAACGTAATAGTTGGGTTTAGATTTCTCCATAGTTTCTATTATATTTTGTGCATTTTCTATATTATTCAATTGCAAATTTCCTCTTAAAAGTGACTCTAATATGTTTTTATTTGTTTCACCCTTATTTACCATCTGAAACTTGAATATTTATAAATATCTATAAACAAATGACAATATTAGGAAGCATAAGTGGGAAATTCTAACATTCGTTCCAATTTCCAAGCCTGTTTGTACTTCTTTCTCGTTGATACTTCTGCAGAATGTATAACAAGTTAATAAATCAATTTTCTCGTCATATTTCGTTGTTTTCATTGCACCTGCCAATTTTTGCGCATTCTGAATAGCTCGTATTGCTTCCTGATCAAATTGTAATAACATGTAGCATTCGCAAAGTATAATCCAAGCTTCCAAGAAAGATTGATTTTGACTCGCAACTGAAATGAGAACCGATCAATAATAAAACAATTCGTATTCCGGTAGTTAATATTTACCCCTCTCCAATTCATCTTTAATTTCAAGACACCCACTTGTAGGTTGATTTAAAATATTGAAGATAATGGACACCAGTTTCCAATATTTTGATTTAGAAGAAATCAGTATATTCCCATCTAATTTTAATATATCCATTAAGATTTTATAATTATCGTCATTTAAAATATAGAAATGAACGAATTTCTCGAGTTCCCATTCAATAATTGTCGTATACCTTTGTTCCAAACTCTTTAAAAGATTAAATACATCTTCAAATTTTTGTTGTGCAAATAAAACGTTTAAATATTGAAGATGTTCTTCTTCTTTCGGCTGCTTAGTCTCTGAATAACAAACCTCAAACTGAAAAACCACAAAAAAAAAGTGAAACAAAAAGCGTTTATATAGGAAAACTTACAAGAGATTGATGGACTTCTGATACTTTCTGAGTGCACAAAAGCCTTAGAATAATTTCCTTTATGTTGCTTTTTATATTATCTGATACTTGCAAATTTAAAAAGAAATTCAAAGTATCAATTAATTCATTAAATAAGAGGCGTATTTCTGGGCGATCTATCTTGCTTAAAATCTTTGCAACTTTACTGTCACTACTAAAATGTGCATGAGAAAATAACAATATACAATTTTTATAGAAACTTTTACCTGTCAAGTTCTACGAGCTTCTTGTAAATATTTAAAACATTCTGAATCAAACCAGCTTCAGTATCACCTGCATCAATCCACTTATCATAACAATTAGCAAGTCCTTGCCAAGCTAAAACGTTTTCAGGCATTACACTCAGTGCTTTCTTGTAATATTTTTCTGCATCCTCCTTAAATCCAGCTTCTTGTGATGCTACACCTGAGTATACTAAAGCAACATAGTTGTTCTTATCATCCCTAAGAACACTCTAAAAATTGTATTATTAACGCATTGTATTCAAAATTGTTTAGATAATTTGTGTCGAATTTAGACAATCAAAAAAACTTACTTTGCTAAGTTTCAATGCCTCAAAATAGTCTTTAGCATCAATTGCCTCTCTAGTCTTTTTTAAAGTTGCTTTACTACTCATGATGTCGGTAGTTTTCTAACCAATCCACATAGATAATTAAATATTAACAAATTATACTTCTAAAATTTTGTCGCTTTATTGACCATGATTGGCAACATCTGATAGAAAGTTTGGTTAGGCGCAGCCGATTTATTTGAGGTTATGCAAGAATTCCTTAATTTATGTTGAATGTTATCGTGTGAGAGTTCGTCGTGGATGATAGTATCCTCACAGTTTATGATTATGTCCTGAACGCGGTGCAGTGGAGGCATTCGCAATGCTGGTGATCAGTGCACGATGTATTTTCGCTCGGTTGTCTCCCCGTCTTCTGCGACATCAGCAAAAACAGTTTGCAAAGTGTTGCGATGTCTATTCCCGACACGGTTTCTTGTCTCCTAGCAACACTGGCTTGCAGCCACCGAAGCTGACCATCAAACAGAAGGTGTGCACGGTGTTTACTACAAGCTACTGCTGCGAGAAGGAGGTTTTCCGGGAACGTGATCATGTTAAGACAGAGTTAAAGACGTACATTGAGGGTCGGAAGGAACAGTTCAAGGATGCCGAGGTTCGACTTAAGGAACGCAGTCGAGAGATGCTCAGCGATATTAAAGAGACCAAGGAGAAGGTAAAGGGATGCGTCGGCGAGATTATTGAGAGGGAGAACATCTATACTATTCCAAATTTACTGTGTATTACGAGAATTCTGATTACACCGTATTTGGGATTGTTGATTGTACAAGCAGATTTTGATTTTGCACTGGGTGTACTTGGATTTGCTGCATTGACTGATTTGGTACGTGAATTTATTTATTTCTTAATTATATTTACAGTACAATTATTATTAAGTTTTACATTACATTTTATATTATACTAGTCCTTGCTTATTTGGTACGAGGAATTGAATGATCCATTTCCAAATAATAAACTAGGACACACTACTTTCAATATTCTTGTACGCAGCATATTAAAATGAAAACTTATCAGAAAGTTTCAATTTGTTTTAGTTAGATGGATGGATTGCAAGAACATGGGAAAGCCAATCATCAAAAATAGGAAGCTTCCTTGATCCGATGGCTGACAAAGTTCTCATTGCCACTCTCTTCCTGACTCTGACCTACGCCAATCTGATACCTCTTGCACTCACAGGAATTATTGTTGCCAGAGACGTTATTCTCGTTGCAGCGGCGTTCGTCATACGATATCAATCACTGCCTCCTCCGGTATATCTTACCTTTATATTAAAAATATCAGTAATTGTTATATTCATAACCGTTACTGATATATTGAACATATTTGAAATATATTCGTTTCTAGAAAACGCTATCGAGATATTTTGACATGACGCACGCCACTGCCCAGCTAGCACCGACGTTCATCAGTAAAGTGAACACCGCCGTTCAACTGCTGCTCGTTGGCTCGACCCTCGCCGCACCCGTCTTCCACTATGTCGGCCATCCGTTGCTCGAGTCGCTATGGTATTTTACAGGCGCCACGACAATCGCTGCCGCCATGAGTTATATACTCTCGAAGGACACTTACAAATACCTAAGGAAATCGAAGAACACCTAATCGTTATAAAAAATGTCCTAGATTAGTTTGTTATATGCTAGATACGTATGATTGGAATGATATTGTTAGCAACTTGAGAGTTTAATGAAGTACATGGAATGAATTGAATATGTTTTTTTTTCATTATGCCAGGGACAATAATAGAATTGCCAATAATTCGTATTTTTATCGGGGGGCTAGTGCATTTCTTTTGTTAGAGAAATAGTCTTGGGTTGGTCCTTGTTGGAAGGACCATGATCATGATCCTTCGATATAGTTTTGAAATAAGTTAAACTACGTCTGATTAAAAAGGAATCATTTGAATATGGATTTATTCAAATTATTGAATTCGTTTTTACAATGATACAAAATTTCGGTGTTCTGACAGAGATTATAATAAAATTCTCAATAACTCGAAATTCAATTATGTGACTAGGACATTTGTTTGGTTAGTTTTACGACGAATTGGTCCAACTTCTTATTGATGCGAACAAAGAAGGCAAAACCAAGAAATACTGAAGCAAACGAAATGAACAGCGCAATTGCTTCGAAGATGAGTTTCGGTGCGAAGACGTTCCAGACCATTAGATGACGACAGTGTATTGTTGATGACAACATGATTGAGAACATCTGAAAAAATTATTTATTTAACTTAACCAGAGTAATAATTTCTAAAAGTACTACTTACACGTATAATATGACACATAATATAGTTAAAGCTTAATTTTAAGAGTTTCGTGTCAATGTTCTCGATGCGATCGAATAATTCCAGCTCGCCACGGCTCAAATTCAACTTCGTTGAACCGCGCTTGGTCACAAAACTCGGCATTATCACGAAGAATGAAAATGGCGTCACCAAAATTAATGGCAAACTTAGCCCTAGAATTATATAAGACCCGAACGTGTTGAGGAGTACTAAGCCAGCAGGCACAAAGTGGTTGATCAATTGCCCATCCGGCAGTACGGTACCCACAAAGGCCGCCTCCCAGGAAATATTTGGAAACGCTGGTTGATGTCCAGTTGCATAAAACATATAAATCGATATACAGAACCAGATCATACAAGTCGTTGATGAAACTTCCAATAAATCCTCCACCGACTTGCAATTTTCAAACTTTTGAATGGCATTTACTACTAAGGACAATATAATTGTGGCTAAAAGTACAATACACGATGGAACTACCACATAGTCCAAAACAAGTAGCCAAATCAGCACAATATTGATAATAATCAAGAAGTACGCGGCACTATATACAGTTGCAAGGCCATAAACAACCGGCGGCGACTTTTCTTTGTTGTCAAAGACATGTCTTGCTAATTGCGGTATTACATTATCACCTTCAACCTCAAGTTTCTTAGTTTTATCATTAAGATGATAAATACAAAGAGGTTGAATGACGACAGCGATTATTCCCAAAATTGTAATGGCATAAACCAACCAGGCCAGCATATCCTGCTGCATCGATCCCAAAAGCTTTACCTTTGTATGTCTTGGTAATGCGTGAATAATCCAGAAGGCTGCTGTGCTAATTATCGCGGTAGTAGGACCAAATTTACCGATCAGCACTGTGATGGACAAACCATTTAGATTTCCGCAGTTTCGCAACCACATACGAGTGGTAACAATGAATGCAATCGACGAAAATGCCGCAATTAGCCAGTCTATACGATCTCCAGTAGTTTTAGCCGACAGAAAAATATTGTTATTGCAGCCCTGTTCTTCGCGACATCGCCAATATCCCATAGAAATACGAATCATTATGCAAGTTACTAATGCCAACGGCAAAAGTTTGTTCTTCGCAATGAGTTTCAACGTCACTGCTTTGTTTTTAATCTTTGTCAGTGTATACTCCATAAATTGCATTAGAATTAGCGTGAGGAGAAAGAAAAGCATCACTTTAGATTCTTCCAGAATGAAGCTGTTGCTCATGAGCATCAAAGCACTGAAGGTAAGTATGATTCGGTTGATAATATCTGTCCAATTACGCGTTTTACTGGCTGTATATTGCGATTCGGAGATTTCTTGGAAATTGTTGATTGTGACAAATGCCAACAGGCATAAAGCTGCTAAACCTACTGCGAAGTAAACCGTCGGTAGTAAAGCAGGTACAACGTTGAAAAAATGTAACACACATGCTATGGAAGCGCTGAGAACACTCGATGCATAACAGGCCATCACAAATTGTGGAGTTATCACATCCGAAAGTTTGCCAATGCCATTGATGATCAAATAAGCAAAAATTGAGACGGTTGATAGAAGTAGTAAGCCTCTTGCCATACTAAATGCGTCAAATTGTATCCATATCTCTTCGCACATTTTCCTCGTCGTTAAAATGAAATCGTTTACATCTGATACAAAATTCTTCATTCCTTCGGTACTTCCAAGGCTTTTGTATTCATTCTTAAGTTTCTCGTATGCGTTAAAGATGCCTGAGAGTTGACTTCCTGAGAATAACTCAGAACTCTTCGAATATTCATGTATGTAGTGCATAAGTTGTTGTGCGTTCGACCAGGAATTGGTTATAGAGTAGTTTAAGGAGTGAAATTCTGATGGCAGGCAGTCGTGGATAAGTGAACCTAGATTGGACAGTGGGATTGGTACTCCTAAGAGGGTTGCCAAAGTTGGTACGAGGTCAACTTGCTTGACAGTATTGTTATGGGCATAAAGTGGTTTAGATAAGGGTTGTTTTGAGTAAGTAAACATTGCTGCGTTAATTTCGTTGGAACTTTCACCGCCATGATCACCTAAAATATATAGTGTCCAAGTTTAAATAGATATCTAGCATTTACTTTGCATTATTAGGAATATTTTCTGACCAATAAAGATACTCAATTTACCTGTACTAGTCATTCCATGATCACCAATAACAAAAAGTATGCTGTCTTTATCTAATTCTTCTACAACTTTCTCAATAACGGTATTCATTTGATCCAACTTTCTGCCCATTTCTGGATGATTTGGACCATACCGATGCCCACAGTGATCAACACCAAGAAAATGAGCAATAATTAACTTCCAATCTGTCATCTGAATTTCATTGAACAAATGCTCGAGCACGCCATTATCAACCGTATCCAAATCCCAGACATTAAATGAAGGATAGGGATAACTTCGTACAAATCTATTAGGGTACAAACCCGTCCAGGTGTCATCACCCATGAAAACCAACTTATAGTCATGGTTTGCCAACTAAAACTCAATTTTACACTTCTGTATACCTCTAAATGCGATAGAACTATACCTGATCTAATATATTATCTTCATTTATCTCATGTGTTGCAAAGTTTGATCCAGCATCGATAAATGTTGGTAAACTACCGGTTGTCAAACCTTTTAATCTCTGCATTGTGGTTGTTGGCGGATCAGCAACAAATGTGAAAAGCCTCGCATTATCTGGTTGCGTTTGTAGCAAGTCATTAATAACTTTAACTTTGTTTTGATAGGTTTCAGGCTTTTCAAGGCTTTGATTGTAAAGAGCAAAGTCATATCTGAAAGCATCTATAAGCAAGATAATGACTTTTGTGTTGGTTTTGATGCAAGTTTGTCCAGAGGAATCTTTGTCTTTTCTGGATAACTCAAATTCTCTAAAAGACTCCTCTTGGCAGTCGAGTGTAAGTTCACAAGTTGCATTTTGCATTAGCGACACTCGAGTTAATAGGAAACCATTCATAAAAAGCAGAACTTGCACTGATAAAATGCAAGATAACCAGAACAAGAAGAGTAGAAAGCTTGTAGTTGCCTTCATTTTGGCAGATTGTTGAGCGTTGTTGATATTTTTTTTAATTCTTATAACTAAGAATAGCACTACTTTAACACACCCAATACATTTCTTCGAGCGTTATTTGTTCTTCCGGTTCAACACATTACTCTCATTATCTTTGGCTTAAAGTAGATAAAATTAACCTAAAATACGGTGTTGTGTGACATTTACAGAAGTTCCAAAGGATAGTTATACAAACAAGGTATTCATATCAGCAGTTAGCAACCTAAGCCCCCGGGCCACTTATGACCTGCCAAAGTGAGCCACAATAGACAAAACTACGAAGTATTGTTTTTTAGATTGTCTAACAATGGTTTTAAGATCGAATATTAAAGCACAGATCACGCCGTTGTGAGATTATTATACTCATACTATTGAGAAATGCGTTGCATTCCATTTTTGTTGTTCAATAGGTACTAGTATATTGTACAACGGGCATGTAATGCTATACATTATTTACGAATATGACTAGTAAATAAATGACATAATTTTCTACGACTATTATGTGTGAAAATAATTATGATTAGTTTTAGTTTTTATTTTTGCTGATAAGCAATAATTTTCGGAACGAAAGTTACATAAATAATAAAATTAAAGTTTTGAATTCACAAGTCTGAAGCACAGATGATGCTGTTATCAATTTCATTTTCTACTATAACCATAATAATCTATACCATCTACTATAAAATATATTATATGAGAATTAAGTATCCGGCGCATGCAGTAGACGTAGCATATGTAAAAAAACAAAAATGAATACTATATGAACACAAACGAGATTTTAGAGGCACTGGTTTAATGAAACTATAACAGCGCCCTCTTGATAACGCCGAGTAATTCGCGTTTCCCCGATTTCATAAAACTTTCACATGTTTGTTATCTTACAAAAGAGAGGTCGCTTCGGACAAACAGCTTTGGTCAGATTTCTTTCTTATCAACGTTTCATTCCAAATGTCAATAGGACAAATAAAAGAATATTATAGCCAGTTGTCGATTCTGTCCATAATAAAGTTTAATATCTTTTATCTATTTTAGTCTTAACCGATAATAATACTCAATTGTACAATCTAATTCTAGTCGACTAAGTCTGCTATTAATTCAACATGGTAAGCTTTAACATTCATCGGATTTCATACATTTTTAGTAAAGTGGGTGGATGCTAAATAATCTTGTCCATTCAATGATAGATCCGCTTCATTCTCATACAAAACCGAGCCGGTAAAACTCGTCTCGCAAAATGGTACATGAACTTTGACGATGATGAGAAACAGAAGTTGATTGAAGAAGTCCATGCAGTTGTTACAGTCCGTGATGCTAAGCACACAAATTTTGTCGAGGTAAACATTTCCTTGTTTCTATTGATTGATTGCCGCTAACACTTTCTTTAATTTACAGTTTAGGAACTTTAAAATAGTTTATAGGCGTTATGCAGGTTTATATTTCTGCATATGCGTGGATGTAAACGACAATAATTTATGTTATCTGGAAGCCATACATAATTTCGTTGAAGTGCTCAACGAATATTTCCACAATGTATGCGAGTTAGATCTGGTTTTCAACTTCTACAAGGTGTACACGGTGGTGGATGAGATGTTCCTCGCTGGTGAAATTCGGGAGACTTCGCAGACCAAAGTGTTGAAGCAGTTGCTGATGTTGAACTCGCTGGAATAGGTTTTTCTGTATTTAATAAGAGCATAAATTGATTGCATTACAAATCTACTCAGAATAATGTCTTGTATCATCTGTAAGTTAAGTCCAAGTAATGTTATATGATGTTAATCATTCCATGTCATTAAATTATTTAGCCAATTATCAAGCAGAAATTTGATAGGAACGCTGTGTTATGTAAATGCGAATTTTCCATACAAGATGGTAATTTTCTCTTGGAGTTTCATGTAATAACTTGTAACTATTAATTGTTTGTTGGTTTTATTTTTTTGAAAAATTGTATAAATCGTGATTATTTTTGACTTATTTGCAAATAACACTAGCAAAGAATATATGTAAATCGAGAACCTATAAAAATGAATATACATACAAGCATGTTTAGCGTATTTTTGTAAATTATCAGCATATTTCTAGATTAGGTAGTAAATTCGTCTTATGTAATTGACGGAAAGCGAATTCAATATTGATGATATTGAAATTCGAAAAGTAATCATTTGCTTTAAAATCGAGAAAATATCTGTCCTAGTACATATGTAATTTTTCGAAGAGTTTTCATAATTTCTAAACTTCATTTAACTGAAAGCAACAATTTCTCGATTGATTTTTCTTAAAAGATTCTTGAAAATTCAAAAAATCATTAAATTTGAGAGTTGCAGCCAATGTAAATGTGATTTGTGGTTACAGAGAAACGCCTAAATTAAGAGACGAAGATGCATCTTTCTTCTTTGAAATATATTCCGTGTTGATGTGTGACGCCACGATCTAGAGTTTTGTCAGAGATGTCGGTTATTCTTCTTGCACCTGTTGGCTTTAGCTATTCCATCAAGAAATTTGGCGAAGTTGCCGGTATAGTTTGCTTACCAAGAAATTTAGAGCAGGAGGAGGAGCGAACCATTATGATGTGGATTGTACATATTTACAGGCTATAATCGGAAAGACGTGTTGAAATCCAATTATTGCTGAGAAACAGTTAAATTCTAGGGCCTTTCAGTTCTCGCGACTATAAATTTTAATTTGTAATAAAATACAGGGAAGTGCTGATTCGAAACCTTCAGTATCCGGAATAGTGTAAAACGGAAAAGGTCCGTGCGTTTCCCTGCCTTATTTAATGGATTAATTGGACTGTTCAGGATGAAGTATTTGAGTATAACGGAATATTTTATTTAGTTAAAAAACATTTGCCCCTGTTGCAATGCCGTAATCGCATTGTAATCTACAGAATCCTGTAAATTGTTGTAGTTTCCGAATACGGTAGGTTTTACCACATCTACCAATGAGGAATTGGAATTCATTCCGATGACTTTGTTAATAAATAGATATTGGCGTTACCAATATTAGTCATTCAATTAGGTATAAATAGATGGCGACACATATGTTAAATTTACTTTATCATATTTCGATTGAGGAATATTTACTTCTGGGTTTTATACCGTTTTAAGTAAAAAATGTCTGACGACAACATTTCTGAATAAAAATGAATTGTATCCAAAAAGAATACAATTCAATTGTTGAAATATTGTACCTTGCCATTGTAGAATGGAATCAGCGCGAGACAGAATATTTTTATCAGTAAATTCATTGCGAAGTACATAGTAGTGTTCAATAGTTCTTTATGATAATTGAAGCATTTGCATACTTGCAGCCTGAAGAAATCAAATGGAAACTAAAAAAGATTAAATCAGTCAAATTTTGAAAACTTCACCCATCAGATAGGGGAAAAGGATTTGCAGTCAGCAAGAAAAACTACAAAAAGTAAACATTTCGCCGCAATGGATGCTTTTTACTTGTTTATTATAGAAATTAGAGCGTTACCAATTTTCAAATATGATTGATGGAAAAGCAAAAACATATTTGAGGTAATCTCTATTTTCTAAATATAATAACATTTTGTCAGTGTGTTGCTTTGAATCAAATCATTTTCGAAACTTGGAACATTTTAATCAGGACTAAATTGTAATAATACGCCCTAAAATCATATTTTCCGTGCAATTTAGTAAAGATAGATAATAATTTGTCTACGTGAAAAGGGAAAAGCAGTGCTTCAAATATATTCTTTTTTAAATCTATGAGATAGATTAATAGGAACGTCACAGATCTTCATTGATGATACATTTTTGGCAACTCGCTTTTGAAACTAGCATTTTCGAGCAATATCAATACGGTCAATAAGAATTTTTGCTCGATAAGGAAAATAGGAAGAGTTGTTGTTTCAAATAAGGTCAACTCTAGAGCTGAATGATTTCTAGTTGGGCGATATATTTCGCCAAAGTTGGTGAATTTTCATATATTTCAGGAATATGTTTTGAGATATTGTATTTTCCTATTATACTATTGCTTCAGAAAGAGCTCTACCCAAATTTGTAAAAACTGAAACTGAAAGATATTATCGCATAGAAAGCAGAAAAGAATCTCTAATGATAACATATTACGTGTCATCTCGGTAGCAAAAGGACGCCGCTTCATACATCACACTCTGTTGACAGTTTCGTGCACACATAAAGCGCCGCCGACGATATTTGGTTTCTTCTCAAGTTGTGCGCTGCCACCCTCGCATATGGGACAAGTATGCAACTCAATTTCCCAAACTATGCGCAATATTTCGTGGGCACTCTGCAATTTCGGCGAATTACTGCAGCTCTGGCCGCGTTCGATTCCATTGAACGCCTTCGCGTAATTTACGAGCGCGCATGAAACCGTGCCGAAATGACTTAATTTGCGCGCGGCGAGAATTTCGAAAGGTGATACCGCGTCCGCGTGTCGTATTATCAGCTCAATTTGACCAAGCATACATGCGGAATGCGTCTTCCAGCGTCTGCTGGTATTTATTCGTACTCGCTGTCGATTCGTTGAGTTTTGCAGAGTTGCGACGACAAAAAAAGGCACTGTTGTGTTGCCCGCTGTATATTTCCATATCGACTTTATTATAAAACTACGTGGCGGCAATAAAAAGAGTAATTCGATCGAGGGCAATTTACAATTCGACCGCGACGAACGGCGAAAACTCATTTATTCCTGCGCTGCTATAGGATGCAAGCGTGTGTTGGCTGCGTGGCGAAGGCGGTCGTTGTTGCCCTGCGTCTTTTTCGCTGCTGGGAAACTGCAGCCCTGTGTACTGCCAGTGCAGCACATCTGGTTAATTATCGCGTCGGTAAAAGTCTTTAGTAAAACGAGACGTGGACGGTTGTAAAACGACTACATGCAAACCTACGTATGAAACGCATGTCACGTTTCGAATTGAGAGTTTGCTTTTGCTACCTCCCCTTATTTATTTCCACAGTACGTTTTTATTTACAAAGAGTAAACAAATAGTTTTTTTACAGAAGGAAAATCATTTATCAGAAGAATGACATATTTTTTACATATTACCACGTGATCCATCGCAATTTCCTTACCATACCTCTTCTGAATGGTTGCTTTGTTCCTTTGTTTCGTTCAGGTATGTACACTTCTTCTTTGGCAACAAAATGAACAACTTAGTGGAATTACCTAATTCCTATTAATTCAAACCTTTTGGAAATCTATCACATCATTAGTAAATACGTTGATCAAGTGTCGCACCATCTCATCACTAATCTATTTACTTCAACGACGATAAAAGTAGTAGATTCTTTGGGACCGTACCAAATATTAACTTATGGGACATCAGTTCTGAGATCTATGGCTAAATCCAGGGCTGTCGCGATCTATTTCCATCAAATTTCTATCCACAAGGGAGACTAATAATTTTTTGCACCATCTCTATCTCAAAACGACATATCTTATGTCGACATGTCTTATTCTTTGTTAGGGATTTTAGATGCGGATTGATCCTGTATACATTTGTATATAGGTCTATAGTTTGCTTCCAAAACCAGTAACAAAAATATATGCGAAGAAAAGAAAACGAATAGATCATAACATAAAGACACTACATGTGTATCTGGTACAATCAGAATTTATCCAACAAGAGAAAAAAGTTCATGAGCAAAATTTGTCGGTACAACCCTAACAAGCTGACGCACCGACTACCGCATCACGATGCTGATATTGCTGTTACATCATGACATACCTTAAACTATTTGTAAACAAACTATGTCAATTTATGAAATACAAGTTCATTTTCATTCAAATCGAAGTCGAACAATGTGTGTACGTCTCTTGTAAGTAGGAACCACCTGAAGAAATAAATATTAGGGCGATTATAAATTCAAAAACACCTCCACAGGCCTGGAATCCTTACGGACACATGACGGTGTCACGGCAGGAAGAACACATTGTACCAATTCGGCATCATTGTTATGTAACTTAATCAATTCTAGATGTATAAAACCTATAACCATTTATCGGAGACGATTCATCTTGTGTTATTCTAAAAAAGTCTCTATTTCAATCGTTTACTTGCATACATAATAGGAACTAGTAGTATGATAAATTATTCTTCTTTGTATTAAAGAAGTTAACACTTGTTCCCAGACATACTACTCATTTGCATCTCATTATAATAAAATGTCTCCCGCTCCAGTTTAACTGACTTGAATGGACGGATGTGGGAGGTACGGATATCCATCGGAGAACTCCCGAAATCTGCAAACATCAAAACGTGCCGCATGCATAATAACCTTTCTTTCTCTCTGAGCAGACAATGCGACCATTTTGCGAATGCGTATCATTTGCATATAATCCACAGTAGTGTACCGTAGAACACTCAAAAAAATGACCCGACCATGCTCGACGATGGTTGTGACAACTTCACCGCAAGCAAAATCGCGCACAAGTCGAGTCGAAAATAACCGGCGGGCCCTTCGCTGTCGCAGTCGTTCCGTTCACGCTCGGGTGCGTTTCCCCGGATGGATGGCAGCCGCACGTGTCTCTGATGCGCCGCGGCGCGAACATCAAACGGGCGCGAGTGCGCGCGCGAACATATTCTGCGCCCCCATACGCGGGCATGCTGGGCGGCATCGTCATCGGTGGCGGCGAGGTGGCATTCCAGCCGCACGAGACGCCGACGACAACGGTCACACTCATTGACCGTGATGGAAAACATTGCCTGTCACCCGTTATCACGTTGGATTACATCCATGTGGAGGATGCACGACGAGAGTGGATTTTACTCGCACAGAGTCATGTGCCAATGATTTATTCTAGGGTTGCAATCCATTTTCGAAAGCAGCGCTGACGGATTTGTTACGATCTCCTATTGTTTTAGGTTAGTCGTGGAAATTGTGCGATTATTCTAGTAATGTTATGTATCTTACTATTTTCAAACATATTATCAGCAGATTGCAAATTTAATAATTGCAAATTTTATACGGTGGTTGATGCACATATTAATAACTTAATAGTCGTATTTTCCAAGGAAAAACGGCAATAGACAAAATGCGAAATTAAATACAGAGACCAGGTCGCAAAAGCCCCAGTGTAGATAATTGAAAAAAGTTGATGGCAGAAGGCACGTTAGTAAGAGAGAAATACATCGTATTCTCTGAGAGGACCCTTTGCGGATTGCACATACACGCAAAATGAGAAAATAATAGTTTATTTTTATACGGGGAAATATAAATAAAGGGGAAATATAATGAGTAAAAAACATCTTTTCCACACTTCCCGTTTTTTCAGAATTATAAATCATGCACCAATCGATTCAGTTTGAAAATTGCTCCAAACTCCTGTGACCGTTTTTCATTTGATTATTTAGGCCCGATATTATAACTCATGAAAGTTGATTACAATAAGGGCGTCGTTTTCCCTACCAAAATAATGATTGGAAATTATAGGTTATATTGGATTTTTGACAATTTAGTGTGAAGTTTGAATTATATATTTGAGAGAAAGTACTTAGTAATTTTTCCTAATTAATTCACACAACTATAGCCTTACAATCTTGTTTGAACGACCCCAGACTAGCTAGCACTGACATATCAAAGAAGAACATGTAATCATTTAGCACAATTAATGAATTTTACAAAGAAATTAATTAATTGAAATTGAAATTTAACAGGGAAAGAGAAAATTTGAAGCCCCCGACCGGGTTTGAACCGATGAACCAAAGATCTTTGGGACACCGGCCCAACGCGCTACCAACGCAGTATAACAATATTCGCAATATTACATATATTCTCAAAGTCAGCCAAGATAACGCGGCAAAAAGGAAAAAGTTAATTCGAAGTATCAGGTCGGGTTCCCGGGGTCTCCGTGGCGCAGTTGGTAGCGCGTTGGGCCGGTGTCCCAAAGGTCGCCGGTTCAAACCCGGTCGAGGGCTTCAAATTTTCTCTATCCCTGTTAAATTTCAATTAATTAATTTCTTTGTAAAATTCATTAATTGTGCTAAATGATTACATGTTCTTCTTTGTCAATGCTAGCTAGTCTGGGGTCGTTCATACAAGACTGTATGATAGTAGTTGTATGAATGAGTTAGGAAAAATCATTACTAAGTACTTTCTCTCAAATATCTGATTCGCAATTACTTTCTTCTAAATATTTCACTTCATTATATAATAACCATTCAATAATCGTCTAGAATAGCCGCTGGTAGTCATTTCTAAGCACAATCGAAACAATTGAATTGATCCAACTGCACCCGTTAGAATTCACATAATCTTCAATATTGTAGTAGCATTCTATTATAATATGCATCGCTCTCTACAATTTTGGCCCCCGATGCTTTTGTAACTGGCGCCCCTCACAATAATAATAATTGATTCATATTGTTGATTTATACTATATATACAGCATGATTCGTACTCTAATACTGCTGACTAAAGAAGGAAAAATGATACTGAACTGCATTGATTTTCCGTCCCTTTTCAAATTTAACTTTTGTTTTGTGAAGGAAATCTATGAAATAATTTGATACACTTGTTGAATCTTCTAAACAGTATGACAAGTGTGATAACTACAGAAATGGTTCAGTGTGACAAATATTTGGTGCGCATTCCAAAATAACGGAGAAAAACTTGGGGTCATGTATCATTTGTGCTATATGTCTAACAATTTAACTCATAATCAGATATATAATTTAATTTTGTATATTTTTATCCAAATAATAAAATATCTATCTAATAAATAATATAATATATAAATAAATACCAAGATATTTTGATCATTTCATAAGTTCTTTCGAAAAGCACACTTTAATACGAGTTCAACCGAAAAAAATAATAACGTAACAAATAATATACGCGATATACTAATTAAGCATTGCGCCGTGCGTAAAAGGGTTAAAATGCACGGTGCTGAGGCAAAACAGTACATAAAGAGAGGCTTACTTGATCTGTATAGTATACGTTATTGTTTCTTTTTTGGGTTTGAGGTCGTATAATATGTTGATGAAGCACATGCAGAATATTTCGCACTACGCTCGTGCGTAACTGTTTAGAATAGAGCAGGACTGGGTCTTATCTGTATATTTGAAAATAATAAGCCGCACCTTTTATTTATATGCACATTTTATTTATATGATAGATAGTAGGCCTTATAATATAGTTGTTTGATTGTGACAAAATTTCCTGCAACATGTATCTCCATTAAATTGGACTATTTTACAATACAATAGAGAAAGACGTATACAATAAGAAATAAACTTCAGTGAATAATTTACAACATAACAAATAATAAAAGTAACAAATGCATAATTAATATCATAGTCCATTGTGTGGCAACGATTTATTCTGCGTATTTATAAAGCACGACGAGGATTATCAACGTTGGCGTAATCAATTATTGTTTGGTTGGTACTTCTACGTAATCAATACAGGGTTGCTAATTTATCAATTAGATTTGGCAGTAAATACCAATTTAAATGGATTTTCAATTTCCAAAAGTAGAAAATATGTAATTATATAAGTGTATAGAACTATCAATAACTTATTTTTACAGGAATATTCATAATTGCTTCTATATCAGATGCACATAGAAGCAATTGTTAAAAAAATATTCATGCAATACGTATTCTAATTTTAATTTGCCTATTTTATTGAAATATGTCAACCTGAAATTTTTATTAAGATATCAGAATAATCCACAGGATTTGGGGTGTTAAAAGGTGTTTACAGACTGATTTGGTCGTTTTATTTTTGGGTGGAATAAAAGATAGCCAGCAAAAAAGGGTAAATTTTGTTTATTAAGGAGCTTATAAGTAATTAAATAATAGTACATTCGGTTTTCTCCAGTTTTCTATTTCGAAAAAAAATTGGAACAACTCAAAGATTTAAATAAATAGACTTTATACATTTTTATATTTTCCAAGGCACTTCATAGAAACATGTATTACGAAATATAAGAGTTTTTTGGTTGTTTGCAAACAAAATATTGGTTCGAGCTTTCTAAAAGCTGTTTTTTGCAAAATATCACTTAGGTCTAGTATATACAACTGAAACAATTTAAAAGCACAACACAAAATTTAAAAATTTATAGTAGGACGCTCTATAATAAATTCACGCAATTTTTCACTCAATCTACCACATTGTGTGTCTTTAATTGATATTAATACTTTCGCGAGATGGTGGATAATTCAGATAGGTTTTATATGTGCACCCCAGGTCCGTGCGAATGTCCCATGACGCCGTTAACCATGTGCATTGCCTTGCCGCCGTCGGCGGGCGCACTCGCGGCGGTGAAGTACGTGTAATAGTTGTAATTTTGGTGATCTGTAGGCGCCGGAAGAGCAGGTATCGCTGACAGCAGACCGGCGTTTCCATGATGATGGTGATGGTGGTGGTGATGAGTGCGGAAGGCAGCAGCTGCAGCCGCCGCCGCCGTATCCATACCGAGAATATTGTCTACCGAGTGTAGGCTAGGTCGTGGCCAGCAGTGTGCCCCGCTGTTACCACCTCCACTGCTAGCCACTCGCTGATTGGTCGTCGTCGGTGGGGGTGGCGAATGTAGTTTGCTCTGTTGTGTGCCGCCTCCCGCTACCGCTGCCGCCGCGTACGGATAACTGGGGTAGATCGCGTTGTACATAGCCGCCGTAGGATGAGCATGCGCGCCGGCGTGCAGCAGCGTACCAATCTTGTTCCTCAGGATGCGGCTGATGGATGATACTGAGGGGATGTTGAATTTATCACACACGCCATCAGCGAGCAGTTTGTCGCGGATCTCCCACGCAAAGATGCCGGGGTCCTTTTGTTTGAGTCGGCGAATGAACGCGACCACCTTCGGCGTAGTGACGCGTGGCTTGCTACCACCGATCGCGCCTGGCAGGATCGAGCCGGTCTCGTTGTAACGCGCGAGGATCTTCGAGACGCAGCCGTGGCTGACGCGTAGCTGACGGCTGATGTCGCAGGGGCGGATGCCGACCCGCGACAGCTCGACGATTTGCTGGCGGACGGAGTTCGGCAGTGGCCGCCCGTTAACGAACACGCCGCCGAGCTGGTTCACCTCGCCATATTGCTGGACGTGTCCTTCTGAAAACACAGAGGGCAGACGAATTAATCACACATTCTGGCTTGCATGTTAAATATAATTTATTGTACAATATGGCAAATTAATGCCAACAAATGAGTTTGCTTAGACGATACATTTTAATTCGTTTAGATTAGGGACTTGATCATATTCTTAATTCATGTAAAATGTAATGAATTATTCTTAGTGAAGTTGGGTCCGTTGGTTTAAATTAGCTGGGTTTTATTGTAAATACTTTGAGATTATAAATATTTTGAGAATAAATTGTGTTGATCTGATATTCTTTTCCCATCATTTCTGGAAATGAGAATTTTTGTGTTTTATTAAACAAAATATAAAATAGGGTGCTAATTTTATAACGAAGCTTCAATGATATTTAGTGGTTATTGGTTTTTAATATTAGGTGTTGCGTTTTATGTTTTAATATTTATAATTTTAATACTTTTTCCAAAAACGTCAATACTGAAAACAAAACGCTTATCTGGTGCCCAATATCGGTATCAAAGGCACCTAAAAATCGAAGAATAGAAACAATTGAAAGGAACGAATGTACCTAGTGGTAATATTGATGATCGCCCCCGAGGGAAATTGAATATCAAGAAAAGGAAATTTACAAATTTTTGAGGAATCGGATCAGAATTTAAAGCCACAAAATAGTCCTTTAGAAAATGTACACAATAAGATTTTTGTGTAATTGATTGATGTTCAATATTTAATTCAACTTCAACAAATAACCCATGTAAAATTTTCACGTAGAAGAAATAGTATGAAATTTGTATCCTTTTATTATTATCCACTTTTGCGAAACGGTGAAAAAGTGTGCTGGCAATCGCTTTTATAGTAAGATACTCTTAATTCTATATTATGTTGTCCATGCCGGTTATTTGAAGAGAAAATTAATAAGGACGATACTGCAGTTTTAAAAGGAATAAATGATTGAGGTCATTCAGTACTTCTTAAAGAACGAATATAATGCAGGTCATATTAAAGTACGATAAAACTGTCTGCCTTATTAATTGCTCTTAAAAATAAAACCACAATAGTTGAAAATAATACTGAAAAACAGCACTGGCAATCTGTTACAGAATGAATTATTTTGTTAATTTAATATCTGCCTCGACAATGTCTCGCTTTTAAAGAATCTTGCAATCGTTTATTTGAAACAATGGAAATTTCTTGCAATTTCACAATTTCAGACGATTACTTACACTTACCCCATTATGTTGGATCGGAAATTCAAACGTATGTCATTTTGTTGATAGCCGATGAAATAGAAAATAAAATACTCGAAATGTTTCAAGCCTCTAAATATTTTTCGCCGTGGCAGGTTTATCATGACAATAAAATTCAAAAGGCG
Organism: Mimaenictus wilsoni; assembly: GCA_027575185.1. Taxonomy (NCBI): domain Eukaryota; kingdom Metazoa; phylum Arthropoda; class Insecta; order Coleoptera; family Staphylinidae; genus Mimaenictus; species Mimaenictus wilsoni. The sequence goes on from JAODAC010006650.1 coordinate 78,933, forward strand.
AAATGTTATATGGAATCTATTTGACAACTTTTTCTAGCAGTGAAGATACATTTCATTCATATGAAGCAAATTTAAAAAAGAATTTCTGGAGTCACATTGGTTATACATTTTAAGTATGACACGTTGAAAAATTGATTCACAACATTCCTGCTTGCTTATTTCATTAACATAAAATGTACAATAAATAATAGTTTACACGAAAGTGAAAATAAATACAACTGGTACCGTATTAGTAAACAAGCTATGTATCGAATTGCCAATAACTAGTAAATATACTAGCCGCCATAAACAACTGAAACAAGCAATTCCATTCAGCCGTTAAAACATATAAAATACGAGTAGAGACAAACAGGGTCTCAAAGAATCAAAATTAAGACGTTGGTTTTGAATTTTATTTAGGGACACGAGTCGGGAATAAACTCCCAATTCCTTGATTCGATTTCAACCGTTCGCTTCGACTGCATACAGTTACAAAGCAACACTCAAGTCGAGAAATCCGATACCACAAACCAAGCACCCGACATCATATGCTTTGAACGCAAGTTCATTTCGTTCATTCACTCCTCGTTACGCCTGTGGCACGTCTCTTGTGTCGCACAAGTCGCACGAAGACGTGAAACAATCGCCATCGATAACCTGCCTACAACGTACCACAACATGGCTAGAAAAGAGCACAATCAAATTGTTAATTGGCAAGCGCATGGCTGGTGTATGTGAGCTTCCAGACGTGATAGGCGAGCTGTTACAAACTGACATCCACCCGAGCGCATAAATTATTTCAGTGGGCTGGGTCCACCCGAAAAACCGCCGACTTTGAAATCTGACGACGCTTCCCTTGTGTAGATTTTCCGTTTCGTTGACTTGTTTTATCACCATGAGAGCATGCCGAACGACAAGCGGACGCGGAATGAGAAGATGAAAGAAAGCTGCGCGGTTTTGTCTCGAGTGGCGTTCATTAGCGAACGGGTTACTTTGAACACGCGCGTATCTCATCGCCGCGAGTTTTATTTTGACAGCAATGCGTCGTTTAATTAAGTGTTCCTACTAGCACACGCTGTAATTAATTGATTTGCTGAGTCGTTGAGCTTAAGAGGACGAAAGGTGCCTTGTAATGACGAACAAACAATGTCGAGTGATTTATTTCTAGGGATTCCAATTGGAAAACGACGATTTATACAGAGTGGAAGACATGCCTAATTGCTTCCAACATTACACAACTTTAGAGATTTGGACATTGGTTCTTAGGCAATCTGGTAAACATAAAATCTAGATATTCTGCTGAAAATAGGATAGAATAAAATTTTTATCATGGAAAATTATAATTAGTTCAAGCTGCAGTACTGCAGAAGCACTTGTCAAATGTCTTTGGGAGCAAAACACATGCCCTTTTAGAGATTCTGATTAGCATGGTGTCAATAGGAGTAGAATTGACAACAGCAAACACTATGGATCAAGAATAAGGCTACAAAGAAGAAATTGCTAAAGCCATTATGAGGATTTTATGTTTCGTCAAAAGTCTCAAGTGGACATGTGGGAATTGGTATATGGCTTTAATATTCAAAGTATATGCTCACTGCTGGTACAACCTAGCTAAGCATTCAGATCGTATCATTTGTACAAATAATGTTTAGCGTTCATCATTTGCAAAAACATGTGACTAAATATACGACGAAAGTATTATTAGTATATTATATGTTCTTTAAGAAAGTGTGATTTTGTTATAATATATTCATCCGACTTTTATCTAACCTATTGTTGATTTAATCAACCTTGACACCTAACCTAATCCTGCCATTGATTCGCAGTATTAACTTGTTGGCATGTTGTTGAGAAACAATAGCTTTGAATTCCTCTTCCCTGACGAACGGGCCTGTTGCACCGGCAGGGGGGGAGTTAACAAGTGCGCTTAATACCTGTACAAATCGTAAATTGAATAACGCGCTCACATGGAGTGCCCGTTTTGTACTTTTCTACTGGGTGCGCACCTCTACGACCGCGACCCGCTAGCTAGGCTTTATTTACGCCCGGACAAATTGCTTTTGCGTGCGCAATGAAACCGGCAAATAAACATTGTGTGCGCACTGCTGCAAGACGGGCACAATCGTCGAAGAAGTCTGGCGCGTTCGCGTCGTCTGCAGGTGCCTACTGCACAACCATGGTGCTTTAATCACGCCACTGTAATTTATCTTGCTTATGAATCACGCCCAATCGATTGACTACCTGCAATCAATTATTCGAACTTGGATCGCAACCCTGCGACGAGTTCTAGGGCGTATGAAGACTTATGATTGATGGAGGTCGTAAAAATAGTTTAGTCTACAGAAATATAACTGGATTGAAGGTTATTCCTATCATATACTTTTATTATCATATTGTATTTGTATGGATATTTATTCAGTACTCATTTTATTAAATAATCATATAATAGCCGATAAACATGAGAAATTGCAGGTAATTTTCTGATGTGCGAAACTATTTAATTCTGAAGAAGCATTATGCAGAGAATGAAATTTAAGAAACCAAGAAAGACAGTACAATGGGATGAAATGGAAGGAGAATGAAGATGAAACCAGAAAATGATAAAGCTTATAGAGAAAACATGTGGTGACAGTGTATTTATACGAAGAACACATTTATATGCACATTATACTAACTACTTTGATTGAGTAATATACACAACCTACTGATCTGATCGTAACAGTGTTGGTGGATGAAAACTTGTTAGTAATGTTTTTGATTACGAAGTGCCATACATATCTTAAACATTTTCAAGGCAGACTTGGTTGTTAAGCAAACAATGCTGAAATATTTTTATAATAATGCTGCGTTGCATTGCTTTGCATCGAATTCGGCGCGGCTGAGACAAAATAAAATGGACATGGTTGAAACAATCAAACAAGACTTGTTAATCTAATACTTTCATTTTCTTCTTAATGAAACTTTCGTCCAAAAATTAATGCTTCTCACAATCAGCAAATATAATAACTAAAGCAAACCATTTTTACTTTCACACTTAATAGTCGTAGAAAAAGTATGAGTACAAAAAAAGTACAACTCGCATGGAATACCCTTACCTCACTGGTATGATTTACAGCACTCGCCTTTGGCTCCTGTTGAAATTTATCATACTCGTGTGGTACCTTTTGATTTTCATTGTACAATATATTATTAATTTCAAACAGCTAAACTTGTTAATTTATACAGTGCTAAGAATTAAAACATACATGACGAAATATGAAGTGATTTTTACGACAGTTTCGAAAGTTTTACGACACATCCCTTCCTGAGCAAATATCTAATATATTTTAATCCGTTAAATTATGTATATGTTCAACTGTCAAACGTGACGGTTTTAGTGAAACAAACCTAAGTAGTAACACATTAAACATGTCTTGCATCCCGCAGACACACGTGTGCACCTTAAACATGCGTTTTTTAAATACCTTCGGCCACCGCAAGTTGCCGCTACCTCGTACGAAATTACATCTTAAATTAAATATAGACAGCTTGTCGCGCAAGATAGCATATGTGAATTATAAACGGTCTAATGATGAAGATCAAAGATAGTCCAATCCACTTACAGCGGGCGCGCGACGTTTACGAACGTCGACACGACGACAATGTCAACACGTGTTGGACCGTTCATCAAGCCGCAGCCGTATGTCTGCGCATTAATTTCGGTGGGCAGCCGAGCGAAAGAGAGCAAAAACACACCAACACACCGCAATGCAAACGGGCGGCGGCGGCCGTGGTGGCGGCGGTGCGAAGCCGAAGAGAAAATTAACGTTGCAGCCGTGCGAGCGCAGGTCTATTAAAAACACGAGCGGATTGATTTATGCACTTTATGGGCTGATATTAATTAGCGGTCGTGTTTAAGTCGGTGGCGTACGCGTAAGCTGAGGGCAAATCGTATCGTAATTGCAAATGTGCGCTAATAAATTATACTTCCTGTGCATTTTGTTCTGCAAATTGCTTAATTTTCCATTCCCATTCACTGTGTATTTAGTTCATTTATAAATATATCATTTTGGTTGCTTGTTTAAAAAATAAATCTCCATTGAATTGACTTGTAACTTCCGAAGTTTAAGTCTAGCTACTCAAATGTTATCGTATTAGACGTGCGAGTAACTGAAATAACTCAACGAGGGTTATCAGCAGGGTTCAGTGAATGATTGCAGCGGATATTACGATACTTTTCGAACGGTTCAGCTGAACTTTTAATCGGTTAAAAATCGGCGGTTGTTTAAGCGTAACACACAGTGCGACACGCTTCTACAGTGCAACTATTTAATTATGTTGTTTGTTATGCTTTGTAAACAATGCTGGCGGAATTTCATAGCGTAGGATTGTTGCTTCTGTTCAGGTTACACAGTTTTTAGTAAAATATCTTGAGTATATGATGTTAAGTGAATGACAACTATGTACTCATTTCTATTGTTCCAGTCATTTATAATATTGCCTTCTTTCTTAAAAATATGGACATTTGCAGAACTACTTTTAAAAATATGTTCTGATATCTTTAAAAATTCAAATATTGATAGAATGTTGATAAAATACAGATTTTTCACGAATCAAACAATTGTGAAATTAGCTAATTGTATTTTGATCAGAAACTGTTGACAATATTTGAAAGAAAACGTGTACATTTCGGTACGCCCGTTAGAAGTGATAAGGAAAATTAATTATTTCTACATCTGTTGAATAATGTTCATATTTCACTGACATTTTAGTTAAAAACTAATATATATCTACGAATTGTCATATCCGTACTGGTACAATCGTAGTTCTAAACAAGCCAGAGAGAAAATGTATTCGTAGTGCAGCAGGCGCTGCGCATGGCTGTTGCCATTCCACTTTGATAACCTGTAATTTTTGATACAGACTAAACAAAACTAAATGTACTCATTATTTTCAATCATATTAGTCGTAGAAAAAAAATTGTCGTGAACATCAGCCGGCCGACGCGACGCTTCCAGTCGCACACTGCAAATGCTGCCCGTCGCCTGATGTGAGGGAATCAGGAAAACACAAAGAAATCAAACAAACTCACCCAAGTCTTGACTGAACTCTCTTTATTGGTACAGAGCACGGTGCTTTTATACAGAGCGCCCTTTCTCTATAAAAGCACCCCTTGCCTATCCTTTCTTGTCTTCTGCAGGAGCCGCCGTCAATCATTGGTTGGCCAACCGTCGCCCTCAGTAGTGGCTGTTCCTGTAATACCTGCATCCGCCTATCTCAACGGTTTTTAACCGAACAGTTTCCTTCGTTATATATTATGTGGGTTCTGAACAAGTATAGTGTACTCGCATGAAATCCGCATTTCTTGTAAGACTTGTTGTGATTTTAAGATTAATGCTCACTGTCAACATTATATGATTATCGCACATTAAGTACTGTTTAGCGAGTGAGGGAAGCGTATGTTCGAAATACGGCTAGCGTGAAGGAGAGAGAGGAAAGGCAGATAGACTGGCGCCTTTACGTTACCGTTACGAAATGAAACGATTTACCCACCCATATCAAGTTATCACTTTTATATGTATTGGTTACTTATAACATGAACAAAATTTTCATTCAAATCGAAGTCGGACAATGCGTGAAGGTATGGGTGGCTGAGAGAGAATCAAGAGCGACGGCTGCCGTTTCTTCCAATACCCTTGCGAAACGAAGCCGATTATCCTCCAATAGAAAGTTGTCACTTCAATCAAGCTATAATTACTTGCATAGTCGACATTTTCATGTTAACAAATCAGAAGCAATAATCGATATGTTATTAACTAATTGCAAGACCTCAACTGCAAATCAATTTAATTTCAAATTGTGTATATTATCGGTAGCAATTGCAGGAGCCATATACATAGAAATAGGTTTCAAATATTTCTAGCTTATGGCAGTTATAGTTGGCTCGGCTACGGCTCTAGTTGCTAAGTAATTTGCATTTTTTCGCAAGCTTTCGCTTGGTCTGCGTTGCCTGGACGCGATCCTGGAGCTTCGTCGAGCGTACCGGGCACCCACATTTTCAACATGCTTCGGTTGGCGTATAATTGCTTGCGACGCGCACGACCTAGGTGTGTCTAGTGCCGAGCAGTTGCAAAATCGGCAGCCTGGGAAAATCTCTTGGCGCAGAAATGTGACGATTTGCTAATCTACCCGCGCCTATCTCAACGGACACACGCCATCTAAGCCGGATTGGCGCGACGGCCATCGCGTATTTTTCACATTTCAAACGCAATTTAATTTGTGCGCTAATTCAGGTGGAAATCGACTGGCTGCCATCCAAACGGACCTATAAGTAGCCGTCTGCAAGAGGTTCGCAAGAATTGCTTTATTTGTGCGACGCGTCGCAAATTTGGCGAGCTTTTTGGAGGGGGGGTGCACCGACTAATTATCAAACGAAAAATGCGAAATACGAATTTCCAGGCTTACAGGAAAAGGGCAGACGCGTGCGTGAGTATTTATAGAACTTATTTTCGGTGAGCGACGGCTGGACATGCAAAATATTGTTACACGCCCTTTAGGGTGGTAAAGTTGACGTGGGGAATGTGCGTAGGTGCCCTCAAATTTTGGAAGATATGTGATATTTGTGTACCAGTATTACACAAAGAATGTGAGGTTAATGAGCATGTGCAACAAGCAAGAGGTAATTCATTAATCTTGTACGCAAGGGCGAAGATGCGACTGAACATCAGATGTTATAAAGAGGAAATTCGGAAATTTTTAAAAGGGCTGAAACTAATTTGTAGGTGAACTGATAAAATTTAGTAGAGTTTTATGTATATTATGAATTGGATATTATTATAAGTTGACTATCCTAGAGTTATCTGATAATTTAATAAAAAATTATTAATTATAATAAATGCGATAATATAAATCTGTTGCCGGACCAAATAATGACAAAATTGTATTGTATTTTATTGAGCTTTGTATTTTCTGGTTCCACGTATTATCAATCAGACTTGATGTTGCATCGATAAAATACTGCAATCCACGTTTGTATATAGTATTTCCTATTCTCCGACAATGAGTATCGAATCATTTCACAATCACCAAATAATCTAAACCATTTTGTGAATCACCATATATCATTTATGAAATGGAAGGTATGTTTTGTACGTTATTAAAGTTGATTATCCGAATAAATAATGGGAGCGTATACTTCGATAGTTTGGTTTCATTCAAGGAACATGTACATTAATGGTAAAATATTTTATGTGGTTTGGTGTGGGTCATATTAACATAATGATGACTGGCACAAACATTAACTGTATTGTTATGCATTTATAAATAATAAACTTAATTTAATCCCAGATATTTTTTCTGATATTATAAATTTTCTATTTTTGTTGTTACTCTTATTTTGTTTATTTTGTTTTATTATCTTATCGGTTTTGATTAAGTAATGATATTAAAAACCGCCTGCTGAATATAACAGTGCTGGTAGATGAACACTTTTCAGTATTGTTTTTGATTAAGAAATGCCATTCATATATTTAAAAATTTCATGGCCTTGTTTGCTATGCAAACAATGCGGTTATGTTCCTATAATAATGCAGCGTTGCATTGCTTTGCATCGAATCCGCGCCGAGTGGGCGGCTGCGACAAAATGAAAGTGATAGGCAAACAATACTTGTCAATTCAATACTTTAATTTCACTATTTATGTAATTATCGCTTTTCAGTAAAATTAAAACTAAAGCTAATCATTATTATTTTTACCCACAATAGTCGTAGAAAAAGTATAATGTACAACTCGCATGGAATGCACATTATTTACTCGTATGACAAGTTGTGAATTGTCATACTCGTAAAAGACATTCTCGTTGTTCAATACAATATTTTGTGAAGGGGAAATTTTTCTATATGAAGTGTATTTCAGGAACTAACAATCCGTTTTTAACTTCTCTTTTTGACCTGATAACTTCTTTGCGGAGAGCAAATCGCTTCTCAGAGTAATATTTATTAAAAAATCTAAAATTACTTATCAAATAGGCAGTTTATAACAATTCTGTAGCATAAAAGCTAATTTGATTTAAAATTGTTTAAATATAAACAAATGAGTTAAATTAGAAGAACTCCAGAAGAGTGAATATTTTTAATAGCAACTCGATTACAATATGATTTATTAAAGCAACAATTAACACATTCTGCTTCATTCAGTTTTAATTTTCAATAATATACATTAGAATTTTAGGTCTGCAGAGATCTCTCTTAATGTGGGACTAAACATCCTAATATAATCAATGTAGTATCCAAAACTAAATTTCCAAAGCATAGACAGTAACATAAACAAAGATTTCGGCCTAAAACTAAATATTATTTCACCCGAAAAAAATTAGTCGACTACCAGCATTTACTATTCCAACACTACGCCTTTCACATTAGTGAAACAAAATGCAGCAAATGCACCATATGTACACAAGCACCTAAGAGGCCTGCGCTTTTCGCGTAAATGTTTGCTGTGCCGCTCAGCCTCCTGCTCCAACTGAAACAAGTACATACAACAACGCCTAAACTAATAATCTGTTAAAAACGCCAATATTTGCCGGTGCGGTTCGTGTGTAAATTTGTTCACTAAATGGATTTGGACACTCTAGGTGTCTCCATCGAGTACCAAGTCTACGTCTGCTTGTTTGCGCAGCAGCTTCTGGGCATTAACCCAAGTCCGAACTGACTTAACAGTGTCCACAAACAGCTGATTATGAATATCGCTTGCTCGTGCCCACTCCATGGGCATCAGTTTCAATTAATTACTTTAAATAATTTAGTTTATTAATAAATGCTACCAAATTAAAATACCTCGGGCTACATATTACATATTTTATTGCATTGTGAATCAACATTTATTATTCATTATTCATCTTCTAAAGTAAAAAAGCACACGTTTTAAAGATTTTACGCACAAATTGCGGCTGTGTTTACGAACCATTTGGGGCCAAGTAAAAAGTCCACAATTTGATAAATGTTATATAAATACACGCCATGTAAATATAAATAAATTATGCGCGGAATGTGTTGAATTGGAATTGATGCGGTGCGCGCTTACAAACGAAGAGCATGTGATAAAAACATTTGCGCAGGGTCACTACGAAAGATTGTTTCGACTCAGTAAACATCAAATTGTGTAAGACGCTGATTAATTCATTTATGTTAATGTTTGATGTGCTTGAAGCGTTCTTTTTACATTTGCTGATAAGGACTTGATTAAGTCATTGATTTATTTATACTTTGATTGTTGAGGCAATGTGTTTGTACGACGAAATATAGTAATTTGTGTTTTATTGTGCAATAATTAAATTTTAAATTGGTTTCCTTGAGTCCTTTTATCTCACATATTTCATATTTATCAAAGCGCTTTAATAATTGGTTATGGGAAATACGTTTCTGCACTATGAAATTGAGTTTATACGTGTGACACAGTCTTAAAACAATTACCTACAGGCAAGCGTGAAGAAATAACATTGTGACTTAAATCAAGATTAAGCTATTATCGTGTTACTAAATTTAACATTCGCCATCATAAACCTGGGAAGTTAATTATATTCTTAGCTTTTCATTTTAATCATTTCTTTATATTATTCGCTAATTAAGTATAATGAATATAATCCACCTAAAAACGAATAAAATATCAAAATAAGATGAAACAACAAATCATATTATATTTTCTAAACTTAAAATAACTAATTGTTAATAATTTATCAACTAAAAATAGTAGATTATTTCATTTACCTCATTTACCAGGTTAAAAAGTATATGATTTTCACGATTTTGTTCTCTGATGATCCTCAGATGTGATGTAGTACACCACATCTCAAAACACTTTGAATTTTTGATAACAATTTAAGGCATAATTCATAAGCACAACGTAAGTTTCTCACATTCTTTAATCGCTACGTTTTTTTGATCGGAAATGAATAACCAAAAAGAGATTATAACATTATTGCTTAAATTATAAAATTTTATAAAATTGTATATTTATATACAGTTTTAAATTAAAAGTTACAGTTTTCGCATAAAAATCGACTTAAATAAAATAAGAATAAATTTTCCAGAATGTATTATTACATAGCGAAGAATATTTAGTATATTATTATAATATATTATCCATAAAAGGTGCCATCAATAAACCAAATGCTGTATCCACTAATATTAGTACTAATATCAACTCTATTGAAATAATATTAAGGAACACATACTATTCGATTGGATATTAAATTATCTAATTTCTTGAATTTGTTTCACGATCGCCAAAATTATGTACATTGAATCATTCAAACTCCAATTCCACTTTCAGTTTCAACGAAAGTTAAAAATCAAATTCACTTCCAATCAATAAACATCTTGAAGTAACAGACTTGTTAATAAACAACCCGGGCGCACATTAAGAATTATTAGCATAGTTTTCTTTATATTAACAACATGATGGATGATATGTAGAGGGTCAGAGTTCAGGATTGCCAAAGAAAGGTCTCATATAATTAATATAATTAATAATATTGCACATTTATTGTTAGATTTGCAGACCGATCTTACAGCATATCATAATAAAGTCGGAGTTTTGAAGAAAAAGAATAAATACTCAGTTGTTGATATTCATAAACAGGTAATCCTCGCTTAACAAAGTTTACGGTTTTGTTTATCGTGGTCAAAAGATTCGCGACTCTGAGTAGAAGTTGTATTACAATTAAGGCAAAATGCTGACTCTGAGCGACTCAGCAGACGCTATCGAGTCATCAATTTGCGCAAGTCGTGTTCAGTTAGATCAAAGCTTTAACTGTACATAATATGATCACTGATAGATTATTGAAGAAGGAATTGGCAAAAGAACAATCGATTTAAAAGTACAACGAACCATCTGCGTTCAGCTTGGATGTAGACTGGGAGGAAAATGATGTGGATGAAATTATTAATGAGGACTAAAAGTCCGGGAAATATACAATGCCGTAGGCCTCAAATAATAATTTCGGACATGTAAAAAAGCTGGACACTTTGAATTCAAGTCATTGGAGAATGAATTGATGGAATTGTTGGATTTTGGAATGATGACTTCTTGGAACTAACGAACCCACTAAACAAATCTATTAAACAAAGTAAATTCTAGGCAACTTTCTAAGCGATAGCTTTGATTGTTCAGATATTTATATAGTATTACAAGAATTAATTTTTCATAACAGAAAAAAAAATGTCTTGCTTCTATCAACAATTCTGTATGTAATAAAATAAATTAGTTCGAGAAAATACTGATTATTATTTATAAGCAATCAGTAATGTTTAACATAACGCTTACTACTATTCCTGAAGTGGCTCAACTTAAGTAACATTTGTATTACAGCCGACAAACGTGTTCTCCGACGGTTGGCGGTATGTTGGACCTTTGATACGACCGTAACGCACCCGATTTTGCAATACTATTGACAATTAGTTACAACTGCTAAGACTTCTGTTCGCTCTGATATGAACTTACATACATTAAGCCGCCGATGTCACGCATATTTCCAGAGTTAGTCACATCATGATTACAAGAAAATCGCGCCTAAACAATATACAACACATCCATTCATGAGACGTTCAGTGGAACCGCCATACTCACCGTTATTCATTGCTGTTAAACCCAAAATGACCGCAACGCACAAAGGCTTAAGTCAATAACACAGGATGAACTTAACTCGAACACACAGGGCGTTTAAACATTTGGCAACATTCAGAAAACGTCTTTAAGTCACAAGTTTAGATTAGGAAAGTACATTAACTTGGGTTAAGCACAATGCAAGTTAGCTCGGTCGAGTTTAATTACATTTTAATTACGCGCGCATTATTTGCATTCGGTGTGATAAGATGCAAATTGAGTTTTTAGAGAGAAAAAAGGTAATTTCGCTACGATCGGTTGCGGTTCGGCTCGCTTTCAGACGCGTCTATGCATGACAAATCTCGGAAACCATTTGAGCAGAAACGTTATGCTCGCGTGAAATATACCCCACCGCGCCGACCTAGGCGGTTTAAGTGTGTTGGCGTTGGCTTAAGTCAGGCGGAGCGTTCTTGACACGCCTCTTGTGCTGAGCGTAAAATGGCACCGCACAATGCAGCACCAATGAGCACCGTGAGCGAACGCGTCCTGCGCAACCGACTCGACTCCAACACATGATGATTGGATAGCACCAAACTGGATGTTTCGTTAGATCCTGGACTATATACTAGTAATCATTTAATCAGTTTTGAAATTGTTAAATAGTGATTGCCATTCTTTAATAACAATTGTAAGTAAGACATCGGCATCCTTTTCAGATTATTGGAAAAGGGGACAATAATTCTTAACCACTTTAAGCAAAAATAATTTATGATTTTAATAGTTAAATAACATCACTTTTTTTCTTACGAGAAACATATGAAACCCTTATATATTCGTATAATTTAATGCGCCTACCAATGTCAAGGACTTGTACAATTCTGCAACGAGTCGGGCGCCGGAGTACCTCACGGAGTTGTAACTTAATATTTAATATTATAAATTTTGCTCAATTACATTTTTCCTTCATACATTAATGAAGGTAAGTTTATAATTTTAAAATTGCTTAGCTTTTAGGAACGCTTATCTTTATTTCATATATTTCAGTATACTTTATTATGGTTTATCCTTTTAATAGTCCATTGTTTTAATTATTGAATCATTGTATCGAGTTTGTAATAAAATTTCGATATTAAATCAAGTTAATTGCGTCGTTGGAGAGGTGCCCCTATACATTGAGTATTATTACTACCGCTCTTACGTAGGCAGGTATAAATTCGGTTATCATTCGGCCAAGCGGGTGGTTGGCGGAAACGGTACATTGTTTAATCTCAATTTTATTGTTTATATATCAATCTGACATTATTGTAGGCAGCGTATTACGATTTGGCCTGTATGTTTTTTTTTTCTTTATGGTTACATTATCCACAGATCGTTTGTTTATCTTTTCATATTGTATGAGGTATTTATAGTTTACTTTGCGGAACTGGGTTAGGTTTAAGGCAAACCTTAAATTCAATCTTACGGTAACGTTCAGACTAATTGAGAGACCGTGAGTCTAGCATAGTTTGGCATAGCATAATCTGATAAGATGATTCATTTTTGTAATTATTCCCATGCATCATCATGCCAATCAATTAATGATTATAATTGAAGATTTACTTTTCATATGGATTGCAATCAGAATCGGATTTCTGTTCTGTTTTTCGGTTGTATAGCGTTTAACGCCTTCCGAACACGTTAGCTTTCCCCCCGCCCAATGGGTCTCGCCGTACGTGAGTTAGCATATGAGGTTCCTTTACGGGAATAAGTTACAGGCCCATTGCCCAACCCTCCTCCTTATTCAGGGCTTGGGAAAGTGTGGAGTGCGAGATATTAATTGTAGCGACATCGGGAATCGAACCCGGGACGTTTTCGTTACAACGCCTGTGCGTAACAGAATCGGATTTTCAGAAACATAAAAGTTGAATCCCTTCTGGAAATATAGAAATCAAACAAGAAGGCTTGGATGACAAGGCAGCTGATTAAATAATGGTTAAGTTCTCATTTTTGCCCCGCAATTGAAAAATATTGCAGGGATTGAAAAAAGAAAATATCTTATAACAATTGATCCCAATGGAGAAAGTAATGTGGAGATAGTTAAAACC
>JAODAC010006651.1:0-30186 GCA_027575185.1 Mimaenictus wilsoni
GTTAGGTTAGGTTAGGTTAGGTTAGGTTAGGTTAGGTTAGGTTAGGTTAGGTTAGGTTAGATTAGATTAGGTTAGGTTAAGTTGTATTCACCAACAAATGCGTATAAAAAATATAACTGAAAAAGTATAAGAAATCTTATAAAGTTGTTAATAATATTCAGCCAATATCTGACATACAGCTTTTAGCCCTTTAATATGACAAAAATTATTTCATTCCGTGGGTTATATAAACATGAAATGCAAAAGCGTTTGTATACTTAGTTACGAGTATATCGAGACTTAAGTCACTTTATTCTTCGATTCCAACATGTGTTACTAACATATTTACCCAATTTCCATGAGTCTTGACGCTATTTGTGTGCGATGTGCGCAATGTTCACGTCCGCGTCCGACCATTATTGATCATGATCATGATCCTCATTCATGATCAATAACCCAGTGTCTTCCTCGGCCTGGGTTGGCGAAAATCGAGCGTCACGACAATATCTGTGGATCACGGCGGCCACGATTTGGCGCTAATGGCCGCGTGAATGATGTAGATTCAATCTGACAGATGATTTTCAAGATGCACACTGTAAACTGCACACCGAAAACTGCATTTGCTAACTTTGAAACTTGCTTAGCTTGGTTGCGTTCTTGATTTTCGCGTGAATTTTATTGACTTTTCTTGCCTTATCAAGTAAGCCTAATTGAGAAGACACGAATTAGGACATACTTCGCATTTATAAGGGGATTATGTCAATAGTTACAGACTAGAGTAATGAGATTTATACAACATGCAAACCGATATATTTTAATGATATAATTTTTGTTGTTTTAATTTATAGTAAACAAATACCAAAAATACCTTTCAAATTAACTATTGAATGCTTGAGAGTTGTGCCGCACAGTGGTCGGAAACGAGTGTAATGCGACTAAACATTTGCGCGCACGCTTGCGACGCACGCGCGCTCGATTTACTCATTTTCAGGTACATTTTAAAATATATTTTAAGTATATTAAATATTAAGCTATCAACATGAAACAAGTGGCAAAATGTTCTTCAATTCTTCTATTTTAATCTGATATGAATACTATCCCGATCGGTTCATGATAAATCAGTTATTTATGGCGTCTTAAAAGACATAATTTTATGAAAATTTCGTTTTCAACTTCAATGTGGATTTTCCACGCTTATCCGTTCTCGGAGGCAGTTGCCACATATATCAAATTGTTCCTTATTTAATGTATTTTATATGCTATAAATATGTTCCTGATTGGGGCACTTTTCGCCGGATATATAATTGAAAACATGGTTTTGCGGGTTGATATTCCCTACCTTGCTTGGGAATATCAACCCGCAAATACCTGGCAATACCACGGACGGAAATACTGCAAGAAAATCGAGCAAAACGGCGCGCCGTTTTGCTCGAGCATAATTAGTTTCTATTCTTATATTACAAGTAAACCAAAATTTTATGTAAATCCCTGTAGTTAATTTCGTCACCTCTCCTATAGGAAAAGAGAGTGAATCTACGTAACAGACCATCGAATTAAATTACAATTTTTGTTCGTAACTTGCATTTTTTAACATTTACTAATGTACCCCCACTAATTCTATGTTAAAAAATGATTTACAAAAATTGGATGTAAACCAAAAGAATTTTGTATAAATATATAGAAATCTTATAGAGCTTATAAAAGCTTCTTACACCTACTAATAGTTTTACTGTCGTGGTTTCCTACTTAAATCCAAAAGGAAACTAATTTCATATCAGTTAATAAATGACTCACGAATTGTTTTAAGTCTGCAACACATAATAATGATGTTATAAAGTAGTTTTTGTATTCCATCATCGTAATATATTCGTATCGTAATATTCGCTAACATGGAACTTGATACGAAGCATAGAGGGAAGGAACAACAATGTGGATCAGAATGCAGGATGCACGAACAATGTGATTAATCGTGATTTCCATTGCCCTGCCAATTACATACCAAATACATATTATTGGAATTGCAGAGATTCCCGGATGCGAAACTGATTAAATTATGCAAATTTTCCTATAACTTAGTATCTCACAATTAGTCGATTTTCTTTCTACGTTTTCGTAAAATATTGTTATAGTGTAGAAAATTTTTCCTCTGTCTAAATTTCGAATGAACTATTTGTTATAGCTGAAGGCCACTTTATTTATAATTCTGTTAATATACATAAAGATCAAAAATACTAAAATTAATAGTTTTGAGCAATATATTCGATATAGCCTTACAACCTTAGTTTCAGTACAAAAATTTACAAAGTACTATTGGAATAAACCTCTCAGTTTAGCGCGATGTACTTAAATTTCAAGTATATGGTACCCAGTGGGCTACTGTACGCATATGTACTAAATGTTTTTTTCCATGCGTATAGAACAAGTAATAAACCAAAATAACATGGATTTGTAAGAATGAAAATTATTTAAAAGCGAGATATCTCGTTTTTAGCAAATTAAAATGCAGATGCCATCAAAATTCGATAGAAAATTTAAAGATGTATTCAATTCTTTAAAGATTATAGTTGTGGGCCGAATTTTCGGATTTTTCTTTACTTACTTGTAAAATAAATGCAAAATATCGTAATATACTAGACTTGAGAAATCATTTTAACCCTGTTTAATCAAAGGAAACTACACAATTGCACGTACCATAACATAGGCCTTTAATAAAAAGAAAATTATCCCCATATGTATATATACTGTAATTATGATTAATACGAAAAGCAATAAAACTTATCAAACCCATCAAAACACGTAAAAAAACATCAACGTTTTAATTAAGTTTGAAAAATGTGCACGTGGTCCGACTGGTCGTTTTAACATGCCTAATGCCTGGGCTAATTAACTTGTAACATGCAGGAAATCAGCAGGAGGGTGATTTTGAATGTCATTTGCGACAAATACAACACTCGCCCACACACACACATACTTACAAAAACGAAGCCCAACGCATTTCAGGTTAACCTAATCCGTATAATTTAAAATCGCCACTGCCAACACTAAAGTGTGATTTTTCCTAGCCTGATCCGCACGAAAGCGCGGAAAATTCGCGTCGGAAAAGCGGCGTTGCATAGCCATAGAACAGAACATAAGCATCGCATTAGCCAGCGGGTGCAAAACCGCCGCCAATATGTGCAGTGTGCGCCTAACGCAATTAGTTTCGCATTAACATTTTCAGCGTTGGCCGACAGGTGAGTGTGTGGGTTATTTATGCGGGCACTTATTGCGCCCTAAACAGACTGATTTTGATCCGAAACCATGTGACCACATCACGCCTAGGCACCAGCCATTAAAATGCAATATCAAAGTGTTTAACACTGAGTCCACTCAAAACCTATCAATAAATCCGGTGAAACGAGGTTTAATTGTCTCGTATAACAGATTTAATGAAAGGCAAATTTTGCATTTTCGGGAGTGATTTAATGGAGGCTTGTAATATTGAGCAATGTGGGGAGGTATTGAATTATGAGCACTTTGTATGCAGGGTTTTTTTTCAGCCGGAGGGCGATGTTGCATTTCGGACTAGAAAATCATGCCGGAAACGCGTCTAGGAGTGGGAAATGATGCGGAAAAGCGATACGCTATCCGGCTGAAAGCAGAACTGTTTGCAAAGCCGCAGTATCAGAGATTATTTTGTCATTAAGAACGAATCACTCACTATATGCGTTTTTAGAAAAAAATATGAAAAGCCTAAAATTGGGCTGTTTTCAACATTTGTACGTGTGTTGAGGGGGTTTTATGATAAGAATTCATATTTATTTCTAGTTATATTATGTTTTATGTGTTGATATGCACATATTGTAATTTTCTTATTCATTTAGCTTTGTAGGAATAATAAATTACCTTAATTTTAAATAAGAAAAAAGCATAGTGCCCGTTTTGAAGCGAGTTATCTCGAAAAGTTTAGAATATATTTAAATACAGTATTCATTATTCTATAGGAAATTTAAAGACGAATTCAGTGCTTCCATGCTCGTAGTTGTGAGACATTCCAGAATGGGACTACTCTACTTTTTGAAGACATTATTTTGATAATTACGTTTCTAGCAAGTATTGCAAAGAAATTGTGGGATTCTCGCATGTTTTGAATGATATTGTTGTGAAAATTCAATTCTTCATGTATCATAAAAAAATCATTAACTTTAATTTTACCGATTAAAAAATTGGTAGAATTCAATCGTCACATTTTGAAGTGTGATAGCTAGGAAAGTTGTTAATAAATGTTAATAAATGGAAATAGGAAATTTAAAGACAAATTCAATTCTTTAAAGATTGTGCTTGTAAATTAAGTCTGTGGCGGTCAATCATTGCGGCACAAGCATAAATATCAACATCCGCATTAAGAAACCTTAATCTGTTTGTTGTAACTTCGTAGTCAAGAAATAAGGCACGTCGTTGATATCAAGTTATATTAAAAGTAACAGCAATTTGGTCAATATGAATCAAGGTATTTCCCGCCGTACGGACGACTGATCAGAGACGAAATATTACTGCAAACTCGCAGGACGACTGATCAGAAACGAAAAAATTTATTACTGCTTACTTGCAGGTCAAAATACGAATGTCGAATGAATGTATTTCTGCTTACTTGCAGGTCAAAATATAAATTTTCGAATGAATGGTCGCTCCAGCGCTCACCTGGCGTCTTATCAGTTAAGGCGGACAGCGTCAACAAAATCAAAACAAATTTGGTAGCAATTTCAAATGCGCCACAACACCGTCGAAATCATAATCGATCCGAGACAATAACATCCGAAATGCGTCAAAATTGACACAGCGCGATCGCGACGCACGAACAAATAAATGGTCGCGTCAACATTCCCACCGGTACATATAGCTGACCCATTCCCGACAAAAGTCAGCCAATCCTGGACTGCGGTCACGGCAGCCGTCATCACCTGCGACACCATCTTCTGCAGCCATGCCGTTTTCACCTAGAGGCCATCGCCACCACCGACTCTGTTTCCACCCCTTCCAGTAGCAGTTACGATACATCGACGACAACAACACCATCATCTGCAATAGTCAACGGTCCAGCATCTTCATCTCATTCTCGACGACGACACCTTTGCCAAGTCACCACGACCCACCACGCCGCGTCGGTCTGCGACTCACTGCACCACGCACTCGAGGGTCCTCATCACAGTTCGCCAAGTCATCTTACGGCACCGAGCCACATGACGCACCTGGTCCCCGCAACGCAGATCAGCGGCGATCTGCCCTGTCGACCAGCGCTGTGATGATCGAGGCGAAGTATTCCTTACCGAGAACGAAATGAAGACAGCGATTCCATAGACCACATTACGACACCATCACTCAGTTATTCAGTCAGTTCGACACCGAAGTTCGTCACCGAAGTCTACCAACAGTGATCCCGACACCAACTGCCGTCACCGAGGACTCTAGGTGCGTCTCCACCGACTATTCCGACGACAGCAGCCGCCACCAGTGATTTCGCCACCGGCATTCGTCATCGCCACTCCAACGTCATCCACGACCTGCCCCGACGACCAACGCCAGCCGTTCACTTCCGCCTGCTGCCTCACAGGATCACCACGCTAATCTCCTACATTTCTAAATCTCTTGTTACATATATTGTGGTACAAATAAATTCCACAAGTCTAAATGGGATTTATCTTTACTTTTTGTAAATTTATCTTTATTATCACGTTTCTAAAATTGCAATTAACATGAATTCTTCGTACTAATATACAAATTATCGATATATAACAACGATGGGCAACTGCCGGCCCGCGGGCCTAATCCGGCCCGTTACGATGTTAAAGTTGGCCTGCGACATATAAATGAAAAATTGAAATTAAAAATTGGGCAAGCAGTGTGACGAGAATTAGGGGTAGAAAAGCTATGCGCAAAAATGATGATGATTATGAAAGCCAGACAAAGTCAAAAGACATTAAAAGGGAGAGATGGAGAACTACGCAAGCAAAACGTGCATTTCAATCGTGTGCAACCTGATACTTTGAGCGACTTGGAGCGACGAACGCGGCGCGGCGACTGCGGTCGCGGACTCACACGTGGTTGAAAAGTTGAAAACTATTAGTGTTCCTTGAGGCACGGGTGGGTGCGTAAGTGCATCGTTGTTTTTCCGATTTTCAGATTTTCCGATCCTCCATCTTACACCAAACACCCTGTATATATACATATATAAAATCGCTCAATTTGATCTGGCCCGCATTGTCAGATGAAAATTGAAAATTGGCCCTATGCTGAAAAAAGTTGCCCACCCCTGATATATAATGTAAAATTTAACGACGCATTCAATTCTTTAGAGTTTATACTTATAAAATGCATATAGATTTTATTTCTCTTAATTATTATTTTGCAAAAAGATCACTAATAGTTACAGAACTTTCTAATCAATTATATTTTCTCTAAAATCTTGATTAAAACTTAATACTACGAAATGTTTATCGAAATTCTTTATTAAATATGCATTAACAATGAAATATGACGAGGTATTTCTATGACGTAAGCCTAGAATCTAATAAATGCAAAAATCTAACCACGTATTCGATGTAGACGTCCACGAAACGTAAGAGAATGCCTCGCTGTCCGTCCGCATCCATATCATATAATAAAAGCAATATTAAAAGAATTTCAGTTATGAGCAAAAAAGAGGCACCTCGCCACACGTATTGGCGTTTTTTACTCAACTCCACGAACGAGCCTGGTGGAAAATTAGATTCTGATGCAGGCCGGCCATCACATCGTCCACATGCTTTTCCCAGCTCCACTTCTTGCACTCCCCGCGGCGCCACGCTCTCCTATTCGTTCTCTCGTAAAAGTAAACTAAGTCTGAAAATGACTATCTACATCTAGTCGTGGTCCATCTGCGCGCTCAATGGACGTGTCTATTGCGGCGTCTATGGCCGTCCAAGTACGTCATATATGAATATAATGATGCCGCAAACGGCCTTTTTATGATCGCAAAAAAGGTCGGCGAATAATGCCGAGAGATCCGAGCGGAGAATCGTCTCGATTGTAGTTAGATGGTACATTACGCTAGGCTGTGTATATACGTACGTATGAAAGGAACGTATGAAAAAAAAGCTGAAATTATTAAGTGAAAGAACGCTAAATATCATTAAGAGCAAACGGCAAATTGTTATGGGATACTAGCGAGAATTCATCATCAACATAATTGATCATTTTCAGTTGAAAAAAAAAAAAATAGTTATAGTGCTTTCCGTCAAGTGCATTCCATTTAAATTAAGTTTGATGTTTGTTATCGGGTTATTTATTATAGGATTTTAACAATAACTGGGAATATTTTGAGCTTAAATTAGTTTTTCTGAGGTTCGAACTGAATTTAATGAAAAGCAGTTGGGGCATATTAATGAGTATCGTTTTAAGGTCTTGTAGAATTTGTTGCACGAAACCTAGATTCATAGTTCATGCATGAAATGAAAGAGCAACTCAAACAGTTTTACCTATATACATACAAATATTCAATGTGATCACCATGATCTGCTGGCTGTTTAGCCCTTAATATCCAAAAACGGAAAGGACTTAATTGTAAGCGATTCCGTATAATTTCCAACAGTCGACACCGGAATTGTTACTTCACGACTGTCTTTCCGATCGAATTTCATCGGGATACTTGTGCATGACTCTCTGACTTGTATAATATAGTATTTACTAATCCTTAGTCGTCCCTCACCCTTCACTTTACAAAGAAACATCTGTGAATTATCCAGAAAGCGATATAAACAACTAATAATGACTAGTGAACAAAACGCTTTTTCTGCCTAGCAATTTGCAAAAGTCGAAGGAAAGTAATAAAGACTTTAATATTTTTTGAGTTGCCCTTTCATTTTATGGAACCTTCATTTTTGTATCTCTAATATAATAGCAGCTACAAAGCTTTATATCACCCCGATATTCCGGCAAGTGCATTCCATTTAAATGTAGTTTGATGTTTGTTTCTGAATTGTTTATTGAAGGATATTAACAATAAGTGGAAATATTTTCAGCTTAAATTAGATTTTCTGATGTTCTAGGCGATTTAAATGGAAAGCAGTTGGTGCATATTAATTAATATCGTTTTAAGACTTTGTTGAATTTGTTACACGAAACCTAAAATCATAGTTCATGCATGAAATGAAAGAGCAACTCAAACAGTTTTACCTATATACATACAAATATTCAATGTGATCACCATGATCTGCTGGCTGTTTAGCCCTTAATAACCAAAAACCGAAAGGACTTAATTGTAAGCGATTCCGTATAATTTCCAACATTTGACACCGGAATTATTACTTCTTGACTGTCTTTCCGAACGAATTTCATCGGGATACTTGTGTATGACTCTCTCACTTGTATAATATATTATTTACCAACCCTTGGTCGTCCCTCACCCTTCACTTTATAAAGAAACATTTGTGAATTCTCCAGAAAGCGGTATAAACAACTAATAATGTCTAGTGAACAAAACGCTTCTTCTGCCCAGTAATTTGCAAAAGTCGAAGGAAAGTAATAAAGTTTTAAAAATTTTTTGAGTTGATTTTAGTTGAGTTAATTCAAAAAACTTAATAACTAACACTTTTTGGTAAGTTAATTTAAGTAGTTTACGTTTCCAAATCCATTCCTCCAC
The DNA here is from genome assembly GCA_027575185.1 of Mimaenictus wilsoni. Taxonomy (NCBI): domain Eukaryota; kingdom Metazoa; phylum Arthropoda; class Insecta; order Coleoptera; family Staphylinidae; genus Mimaenictus; species Mimaenictus wilsoni. Next base: position 8,636 of record JAODAC010006651.1, read on the forward strand.
CATAGGCAATTAACAATTCAATTTTTAAGATAATATTAAACCTATAAGACGCTATTTAATCGAAAATTAAGTGAACCCATCGACTTAAACAAGGCTATAAAAACCGGCTGCCGTTTATTAAAATAATTCGTAGCGATATGCTTCCGATCCGGCTGCAGGACATTAAATTAATGGACGAAATTTTAAATTAAATAACAATCTCCGCTTCTGGAGACCGCCACTTAATTACCCTGCATTTCAATTGTAATTTTGTTGCTTCGATTTTATATTAAACAATAATTTGCGTAATTATTTATGGAAATAACGAGGACGAATGCAAATTTGTAATTAAACGATCTTAAAATGTAAATCAGAGGATGGCTCAATAAATAATTACTGGGGGACATTAAAACAGTAATAACTGTGAAGTTAAGGGTCACTGCTTTTGGTTTTTCATAATTAACTTAATTTTAACGTTGAAAAATAATAAAATAGGTTTAAAAAAAGGTTTGGAGGGAATGAAAATTCTAATTTTAATTATAATTTATACCAACTTGTATTAATACTAATAAAATAAAGACGTCTACAATTAATTAATTTAAATTTTCTTGAATTATTTACGCTCCATGAAAATTCCAAGCTTTAAAACATTTAACTCAATGCGTATTGGAGTCTACGCATGTGAATATGTACGTAATTAATTAATTAATTATTAAGATAATTGATAATTAAAAATCAGCTCTCAACTTTGACGTGGTAATGAGGATATTCCTACATTAGCAAGCCAACTTTACCTCTAGACTAACTTAATAAAAGAGCAAATTGGATTTTTAATCTGAATCCATTTGAGAATCAATTAATCGCCAATTGTCGATTTAAATTGATTAAGTCCTCGAAACGCTGACGCTGGCTGTCTGAAAGGGGCCCGGCTCGTGTCGATCGTATAAATATTAACGCGCAGTTGTCAGGCTTCAAAGCTTTTTCGCATTTGCTCTGTCATTACTGTCATTAGTGGAAAGCACTTTAGGATACCGATGAAAATTCGCTGGGCGCGGGCTTTAATTATTAATTAAGGAAATTATTCGCTTCTGGGTTAAGTATGCCCTTTGCTGCTCAGATCAGACTGGCAGGCTAGGTATAATAGCGCAAAATATGGCGTTCGATGTTATGATGCCTGGAAATCATGAATTATTAATGCAAATTGAATTGCTTAACCTAGTTTTAGTTGGGTGCTTTATGTATGACGTTTGATCCTGTTTTTATTATTCTTTTTAGGTTTTTTTTGTTGGTATAATTCAAGTTGGGAGAATTTTAAAATTCTTAATTATTAACTATATAAAAATAATATTCTATTGGGTCCGTAGACCTCGTGATCAACCTAACTGGTCCTTCAACCGTTTATATAGAATTTTTATTTATTCCTTTACAATTTTTTGTTGTTGTTGTTATTGTGATGTTGTGATGAAGGTGATGTTGTTGATGATATTATGGTTATGTGTGCAGTAGAATGACGCAGTTTTTTCACCGTGTTGATGTTGAGTTTATGTGTGCAGAACACATTGCACATCATGAAGTGTATTGTGTATTGCATCTTATGAAGTGATTTTTGATTAATATGTGAGTTAAGAGGACCGAGTCGGACCGGTACCACGTAGCGGCACAATGCGGAACTAAAACATGAAATACAAACTTTGTTCTAAAATATTTTCTTATCTGCATGTTACAGAATGCCCATCCTTGTACGGATCGATTCCTCAATAAATATAGTGTATTTTGATATGCATATTTACGCCTAAATGTTGGGTAAATATTGAGATATTTATCGTGTAAAAGCGTCTTTTCCGAGAAATGTCGAGATTTAGGTTTTTCATTTTTGTTTCATATTTCCCGTATACCTAAGATTATAAATCATGCACCAATCGATTCAGCGTGAAAATATCTTTAAACTCCTGGAACAGATTTTCATTTGAATATTTAGAACCGTTTTTATAACTCATGAAAGTTGAGTCTAATATCGTCGATGATTTCACTGACAACTTTCATGAGTCATAATATCGCTTCTAATTAATCAAATGAAAAAGTGTCCTAGGAGTTTAAAGATATTTTCACGCTGAATCGATTGGTGCATGACATATAATCCTAGCAATATGGGAAACATGAAAGAGAAACCTAAAACTCGACATTTCTCGGAAAAGACGTTTTTATAAATATCTCAATAATTACCCAACATTTCCGCGTAAATGTGCATATAAAAACAAACTATATTTAATGAGAAAATTATATGTGCAAGAATAGGCATTCTATAACATGTAGATTAGAAAATATTTTCGAACAAAGTTTGAAGTTCACGTTTTAGTTCCGTATTTTGCCGCTACCTGTTACCGGTCGAACCCGATAATCTTAATTAAAGTGGCTTTTTCTTGAATGTGGATTTATAGTGTGAATTTTTTAGTGTGAATTTTGTGTGAATTAGTAATAAATTAATGCACACTTGTGACTGCTCATCCCGGCGACTCGAACCTCGTCTGTCTTCTCGGTAGACCGAAGCACTACCAACTGTGCTGCCCAGTTGGGTATTAAATATTTAATTTTAGGAAATATTTCTTTAGGTTTGGAATTCCTCAGTAAATATGTTTGTTTTTCATTTGGTTTTATGAAAACGTGACTTCTTGTACAAAAACTACCTGATTTTCCGGATTTACTTTGTCAGGTCTTATAAATATAAATACTTTGAATTTTTGATAACAATTTAGAGAATAATTCATAATCAATATGTAATTTTAAAAAAACTTGATATTTAAGTAAAAAAATGGATAACTTGTTTGACATAACCTTAATATATATTTATATTATTTATTTACTCCGCTGCGTACACTGTACTCTCTCTCTAATTTTGCTTGGAATCGTAAAACCAAACAGTTTTTGAAAAGTTGATGAAATTTTCTTGAACATAACGTTGAACATTTTCCATAAAAAGTTGAAATAGTGTGTTTCAATACAGTTTTAAATTGAAAGTGCGTTTTTTCACGTACAAAATCGACTTAAAGATTCGAATGCTATACCTAAATATATTTTTTTCCAAAATTAATACCGTCACATTTTAGAGTATATAGGTATCTATACAATGAGACTTCACTTAGCCAAATCGGTTCGGTACAATTCTCTTTCGGTACAATTGTGTGCAGAAAATCGAAAAATGATGTTGGAAATAGACACTCTTAAAATTTCGTAAATAAAAGCTTTGTTTTCTAAGTTCTAACTTTTTAAATACTGCATCAATCGACATAAAATTTTAAGTTATGAGTAAATAGTTTAGCTATTTCGAAAAACTCAATTTTACTACATGAAAAATGAGGTTCCTCTTTTAAAAATTCATACATCTAGGCCACATGTACATGAAGTTGCTTAATTTTCTTAAAAATCTACTTTGGTATTGACTCAATGTCTTTCACCGTCGCTTTTGCTATAAGGTTATATATATATAAATTTTTGAAATCTTAGTCATAGATTGATGACAAGCATATCATGACTTGTGCTTCTCTTCTTTTTTGTTTCTCACTGGGTATTTCGTTTCGTAATCTTCCCAAAATGTTTATGATTTCTTAATACACCTATTAATGAAGAAGAAATTATGACCTGTGCGTTTTTTGCCGAGACCGGTTTAGGTCAGGGCGTTGTTGATTGATTATCGAAGGTAATTTCGGGCATTGTTCGGCTAGGTTCAAACGCGTCCGTGGCGAAGAGGGTCCACTTCCAGATTCAAAAGGTTGCGCTGACCACGTCCGTCAATCTCCCAGTCATCAATATCAATCATTTATTAAGCCCCAACTAGAGCCACAGACGTGCCTGTTTATTCTTCATCAATTCTGCATATCATTATGAGTGACGGCGATGGGGTCCCTGATAGAAAAAAATAACATGGACGAAGGGATCATCCCGGTATAATTTAATCAGTCACTGGTCAGTGGAGCAGGAAGGGACACTATATTGCTAATTAGTCTCTAGAGATACAGACCGAATTGTGGATTGGTGATCATTTTTTGTAGGACAGAGGGATTAATAATCAATTTTTGGAAGGAAAAATGAGTGATATGCATTTTATAAAGGCATCAGACAAAACATGTAATAAAAGGATTATCCAGGAATAATTCAATCAGTCACTAGTCACTGGATTTGGACAAACTCCACCGCTAATTAGTCCCTAGGCATGCGGTGGTTAATTGATGATTGCTGATCGCCACGAGTGGTGGCCACTTTGTCCAGTCGGTAATTGCGACCACTTGAAACTAGTCGCCAACTCATCGCGGTGCGTCGTTGGCTGGAAATTCGACTGTTTGTAGGTAGCCATCATCGATGTATGATCGCCGGACAATATGTGTCCGCCTGCTGGACGAGAACAACAAGCTACAACTCCAATAACAGGCTGCGTAACGAGCTCGGGTGCATCGGTTGCATCCACACGTTTCAAACACAAACACCATTACAGGGCAGAGGGATGTTTTGGAACTGGGTTGGTTGGAACATTCCTAGTGCCAGACGCAAACTGGCAGGCATTCAGCCGGGGGCCATCAAGGATCATCAAGGAAATGTGAATTGTTTGAGCGATAACCGCTCACTTCCAACCTGTCCGCACGCAACTAACACCGACACCACAGACGAGTTAACCTCAAATCGATACTCCTAATATCATTCTATACGACTGAGGTGATGATCATTTTTGGGATGAATATGTTTGTGACAGTTTGGAATTTAGAGTAGAAGTATATAGATGTTGTCGTAGAAAATTTAGGAGTGGAGAGATTCAAGGGGTGGGGCCTCGAAAATTATTCCAGATCGAGGCCACACCGAAACTGGTTCAATTCACTGAAAAGAATTGAACCAGTTTCGGGCGCACAGAGATACACACCCATAAGGTAATTACAAGTAAACCCGAGGCTACACATTAGCGACAAATTCGAGGCCATATTCAAAATTATTCCAGAGCTCACCCAAGAGATACGAGTCCAGATCCAAGAAGATCTGAGACCTCATCTTAGAAAAAGTGACGAGACCATAACACAAAATCGCTAGGCCCCATCCAAGAAATACTTACGAGGCCACTCCCACGATACTTCGAGTCTATACCCAAGCCATTGCTACGAGGCCACACCCTTAGCAAATTAGTTCTGCACCCTTCAACTTCAAATCGTGCTGATTTTAAATCCCAATTCTGTTACTTTTGTTACATTTATACAAAGAAGGTTAAATGTGACAAATTACAGTTGCACCAATTCAAATATTACCAGGAAATGCAAGACTTAACTAGGTAGTTTAATAATGTAACAATGATAATTCAACTTCAGTTTCGTAATGCACTAAAAATAAATTGCACTTTGTCCAATTGGAAGGTCTGCAAGTTCTCTGGCATCGTAAATAATTGAAATTTAGTATGATGTTTATAGCTCCACCGCACACTCTCTTCCTAGTATTTCCAGCGCACGCACACATTTCGTTGCGAGCAATTGTGGAAATATAATAAGGAGACAACTGGAACTGCCAGTCAGGCAAATATAACGATCGCCTAACGAATGGTAACGTCCGGCAAATATGCGCGACGAAGAATAATTTACGGCGCACTGGATGCCTTCCCCTGTTCTACGTGCATATGACATGCTAAATAGATGTTGCAAACTTGTGTCGGAGGATTGTCGACCGAGGAATATCTGACACTCGTTAGTTGGTACCTCGACATATGCACTCGTAGACATCATTCATACTTTCATAGTTTTAGCTTTCTGGGTTTAATTATAGTTCTGCAAAGTGACTTTGATATTTTTGGTATAAGTGCTTCTATAGCTTTGTATAGTTCATTTTAAGCTTTCAGAATTTCTCTCTGACTTCGAGAAAGAGGGAAGAAGTCTTGAAAGGAAAAGAGTGGAGGAAAGGACAGAAGACTGGAATACGAGGAGTGAAAACAAGAAAGCAAGAATGCCAGAAATTGAATTAGTATGCGGATGAGTCTTATTAGGATGTAATTATGAAACATGCTTTATTATTAGTGATTCAATTTGGCGTTCGGTGGCATCAATATCAAGTAAATTAGGCAGCCCTGTCTCCACGCATGTCAATGTGGTTGCATACCGCCTTCGATAATTCCCATTAATGGGTGTCGCTGCTCTCCCACTATCGCTACATCGATGGCAGCGTCTCGAGATGCAACCCCGGGATGCATCACTGCGTCAACGAATAATGCATATCGTTGTCAGCGCGCTGGAATACAGGAATCGTGAAGCGAAGCGAAACACTCCGAAAACCACAAACATGATTTCCCACTATTCAGCCCATTCAACATTAATTCGCTTTTGCATAATACTAAGTGCCTAAATCTCGCCTACACATCCTTACACTCAGAATCTCACAAAACATTATAATATTTATTAATTCCCAATTTCTATTCCTGCTTTCCCGTTTTAAAGTCTCCTTAAGCCTCCAAGTCATTTCGTTTCTTGACTTAGCGTGTGAATCGAAGTTGAGCAGACTGCGTTAGTCACAGTTCCGTGTGGACTTTAGAGGCCATGGCAAATGTTGGTACATCTACACCTTTGCCGTCGAGAATGTTTGTGAATTTATTCCCCAAGAGGCGATCCACGCCTTGGCAAAAGGTTAACGCACATATGCCCAGGCGAAGAAGAGACGATTCACTGCGATGTTTGCCAATCTTGCTGCTCCGTCCGGCATTATTCCTACGGTTTGTCGAAGACGTGGCCACGCAGCATCGCGCACGTCGAGATATGCATATAAAACGTCGCAAATCACACGCCATATTCATGCGGAATTTGCGCGCGGAAAACGCCAAAAGGTACGCCATAAAGTGTGCAATGGAACAGCGCACTTTTGATCTACGCTTGGTGCTTAAACACACCCACGTCTTTCTATGTCTATTCAGTATTTTATGCATTTTTATTTTCTTATTCAATTTTAAATTATCTATATTTCCTTATTTTCTAATATCCTTGGCAGTAAATATTTGTATAGCAGATGAAGACAGACAGTTTTTATTTAGTTTTGGATGACCAGACTTTTTTTTGGGAATTCCAATTCACGAAACCTACTTGTACAACCTAAACCTTGCGGATGACCAGGTAATTATCGCTCAGGACACTTTTGATTTGGAGTACTGCGTAGACTATATTCGCAATACCTGAAGTGAGGCCTCAAAATTAACAATAGTTAAACCAAATACATGCAAATCAACAACAATGCAGAAATAGACGTGTACTTAACAGAGAGCATCAAAATCGAAGAGGTCCAAAATTTCAAATACTTAGGTGTAGTCATAGACCAACGAGGCATAAGTGATACAGAAATAAAAGAAAGAATAAATGGAAGCAGGAAAATATTGGGATGTCTTAACTCTTTATGGTGGAACAAATCGCTGTCAAAGGATACAAAGAGGCGAATTGAGCGGACGATGGTGGAGTCAGTCTTGTGCTATAGCAGTGAGTTATGGGTAATTAACAAACAAATGGAACAACGTATAGAGGCAACTGAAATAGACTACCTCCGCCAAAGTGGAAGAATCTCAAAATTGGAAAGAATCAGAAACGTAGTCGTCAATGACCTTATGAAAGTAGAGGCGACAGTTTTAGACAGAATTAAGGAACGACAATTAAGATGGTTTGGTCACGTTAAGAGAATGCCTGAAAGTCGATGGACAGTGCAAATGCTGGACTGGCAACCTGCAGGGCGATGAAAGCGCGGTAGACCACGAAAGACGTAGTATGCAGGAATAGTAAAGGCCGTAGAAGAGAGAAAACTAACTGAAGAAATGGCCCTGGACAGGATAATGTGGCGAGAGGGAATGAGCAAACAGGTCACTTCGTCAGGAATTCAATTATAAGATTTTACTGTACCTAAATTGATCATTGATCATTAAAGTAGAGGATCGTTACATTGTACAAGGTACCAGTACTACAAGGCACTAAAAACTGGCATATTTGTGCTCATATTATGCAGTCATGATATTACAAGAGGTGTGGCCTCGCTATGAATGTATACATACGAGGCCACTCCCCTAGCGAAGTTCTTCAGAACTTTAGATAAATAAATGAAATAGTGAAGTGTAACAGTTAATATTCATCATTATTTAAATGATTTTACTGAACCTTAATAGATAATTGTTAAGTATAAGAAATTTTCCCGACTTTAAATTCCATTAAAAAGAAAATAGTTCCATCGTTTAAATTGAACTTTTCGAAACTTTTGGAGCATAATACCACGAGATGATGAACGTCATAAATAGTTATTTAGTCGGGGGCGAAGCTGGAGGTGGGATGGAGCGCGCCTGGTGGTCGGGTCGTTCACATAAATTCCAACTTTGGATCCGAGAAATTTTCCTCGTCGCGCGTTTTCATTGCACACAGCCCATCCCCGCGGATGTGGAGAGCATCACTCTGCTGCTTCGAGCAGACACGAGGAGCGCAGCCGAGGTTTGCGCCCATCGCAGTTGGTTTTTACGATGTTTGTTATGAATTTTAGCGTCTCCTGCAGCCGAAGCGAAACTGCAAAACGAAGCGATTATCTCTCGCCTCCTCTCGATGATCCCGAACCGTTTCCGCGCCGCGCCGCGCGCACGCTGCCTCATGCAGAAATGTAAATAACGCCAAATAATGTTACGACATAACGAGGGTCTTAAAATTTAACAGCGATGAAGATGTTGGGAAACTGGAGCAAATTTTGGCGGAATTTACGTCGACGAGGAGAAGTAGAGAGCTTTGGGCGGGACGGGTAGCCATCATAAACTGGGACGGTACAGCTGAAGGCTGGTAGACGTAGTGGTCGCTGTCGTAAATTTCGGCGCAAATTAGAGTTTAAATGAAGTTTAAAGCAGTGGTCGTGTGTGTTTCTGAGCTTCGCTATGCTTCGGGAAGCGGATTGAAAGATGGAAGACACCAATCAGTCATTTGGGACCTGCAAAGATTGACGGAATATGACAGAGACTTGTTGGTAGACATGAGGGTGTTAATTAAAGACTTGAGAGTGTTGGAGTGGATTGAATTAAAAGTAGTGTCACCATGGAATTAAAATAGCAACTCTAATACTCATCAATTTCAGGGGACGGGAAGTTCATGATTGATCATTTTGTCTTCTAGTGGATTGTCTGTATTTAAATGTAGGCAGCCTGTTCCCTATCAATTCTCTGTAACCCTCTTGGTAAATAAAGGGACATAAAAACTAAAATTCCTTTAATGAAAATCATGCTGGGACGTTAAAAAGTGAATTAAGGATCTTCCAGCTAGGACAGAGGTGCCGAATCTAAGGCACCAGTTCTAAATTTTGGCCGACAGACAATCTGCGCATTATTTTTTATGTTCCCTCCCCCTTTTCCCAAGACATTCATGGGGAACCTGTCCTCTATTGTAACGAAGCCAAAGCCCTTGCCGCAAAAATTTTAGAGACCTCTGATCTAGTAGCAAAGAGACTTTTAAGTCTTGTTGGTAGACCTAGAATTAAATTAAAAGGACTGTCACACCATGGAATTAAAATATCATTCAGTCTACTCAATTGGGGACGGGATGATCGATCATTTAGTCTCATCGTCTAATGTCACAGCCAACCACAAGCCGTCACCTCCCATCAACCCTCTCTAATCTCTCCAACTAAAGACCTCAAGACCTCAAGTACTCAATACTCAACGTTCAAGGACTTGGAATGTTTTAATATAACTCACACTGGGAGCCTAAAAAACGTCTATTGTTTCGCCAGTACTTTAGTATAAGCTGTAAATCAGCGATCTTCCATCTGCGTGTACAGAACCCCCGTAGATCGCGTTGGATACTATGCCAACGCGCTTTACGGGGAGATTTCGACACCAGTGTGTCAGATCTCACAGCAGGACGTAACGACAAGGACTGGGAGTAAGTGTGACAGTTCAACGGGGGGTGCCTTCATCCGAGGGTTGTCTAACCGATGAAATAAATGCATTATACCACTCGAAGGTACCATCGGTTATGATGGCACTCGATCCTCTCGTTCCATAACTATAACTATATGTGGCTGAAAGTTATGAGGACCAATGTCAGGGGAAGCAAATGTCACTCTTGGTTTAACATATTTTGATTGATATCATAATCAGTATTATGGAGAACTCCATCCTAACGACCACCACCAGGACTACTAGAAATGTTGAGGAGGTTGATTTCAACATTAGGAATGGTAGACGGCAGGGTAAGGGACTAATAAAGTGAGATTAATGACAAGCAATCAAAATAACGTCAAATATATTAATCAACTATTGTTACATCGGTTTATGCGCTTGTAGGATTAGGTTGTAACTTGGCATAATGCATAGGTGGGATTTTCATTAACCCAACGCTGTACTAATTGTCCCGGTAATTCACTAATTATGCACCTTTGGAATGAGTAATGTCTCTCTCGGCGCACAATTACGTACCTCGTATGCCTCGTAGTTTATTTTTTAATTACGACCACGACACTGCAATGGCACAACTCGGAACGCACATTGTTCATCTCTTGCAAATGGCAAATATTCTCATGCCATTTCTAAACTTTGAACAACTTTGCGCAACGGGCACTTTACTCAACTTGTGGCGGTAATAAAATGAAACAACGAGGAGAAGCTTGAAGTACATAGTAAACATTCTGATTACTCATCATTTTTATTGGCAGTCCTACAGAGTGACTCAGAAAGAAAAAAAAAACGGCAGGTCAATTTTTTGCTGTGGCCGGTTTAGGGACGTCCTGTAGGAAACCAAATCGTGACTTGTATATTTATTTGCCTTAGGGGTGCTCTTGTAATTAAATCTCGATGATAAATAGCGCTCGACACGACGGCGGTATGAATTAGAAATGAAGCATATGGGAACAAAAATGATAACAACCAACCCGAAGTGCGATCGGAGTGCAAAAGGCTTCATCATGATGACTACTACGTTGTCTGATAATGAAAAACACAAAGTTACGAATTTGCTTGACTGCCTCGGTAAAGGGGTGCTCCTCCATTGACATTTGCTCATTTCTGCATGACGGCCCGCCCGACTTTTGATCGGGGAAAACTTTGCGTTGCTTTGTCAGCGGGTCCAAGTCTCAGGCATTGTCGCTCCCGTTCGTTCCCGACTCTGGAAGATGCAAAGATTCAAAGTTCAAAGGCTATCCGAAGCGCTTTTGCCCGGTTTCGTGTTCCAACGGCGTGTTCTCATCATTGTTCATCTACAAGTCGCGCGACGACTACCGGTTGTAAGTTACACCGAGACCCCTGGCAATGATAATGTCGTTGGCGTTGTTCGACTAGTTGCCGAGGCGAATGAGGATGTGATCCGCGACCGAAGACGACGTAGGCGAGGAATTGAAAAGTCCCTCCAAGTTTAAACTTTCCCGTTCTTGTCTCCCCAGCCTTGGGCTCGGGGAGGTTAGCGTAGGTTAGCGGAAGATGACTCGGGCAGGCAATCTAGCAAAGCGGTTCCAAAGTCTAAAGTCCCGGGTCTCCGACGTTACAATCCATCGAGGAGGACCAGGTGCGACGTGCAAACTTTCAGCCATGCAACTTGAGCGTAAAGCATGATATCCGTACTTTGTAGGCTATTAGTTTATGAGGAAGTTGGAACTATCGATTTTATTGCGTCAAAATTAAGGTCTTTATAAAATTGCTCATGCAATAATGGAAGTTATCTTAGTGCTCCAACTATAAGTAACCCTAGAAGGGCGTTTTATTAACCACGAAATTGACTCGCTTACCAAGGGGCTCAACTTGCCAGTTCCCTACCAAAATATAATAGTCATAACTTTGGGCGACGCAAGTTTGGGCTGAAATTTTGATGATCATTGATTTTCAAATCGACTTATCAGCCATGAGCACCATGACTGGGAGTAGTTACTGTCATGGCGGATCTTTGCGGACGTTTAGTTGAGGCCCCACACGCACAGTGTTCAATGACGCTTCAAAATTATCCGCATGATTTATGTCGGACGCAGCGTTTAATGGGTTTTTAGGCGAGGGGCGAACACCGAACACACACACACACCATCCTTCGATCTATTTTAATTTACACGTGGCTGGAGTAAGAGCAGAGTATACACGCAGTATGCACTCCCGTGTATAAAGCCTCAACTTACTTGCATTTCGAGGGCGGCTCCAATGTGCATTACTTGCACACTTCCAACCCGATGCACAAGTTCTACAAGGATCTGCTCGCGAAATTGGAATCTAGCGGAGCCACAGCGAGGCGTGCTTGCCTCTTGCCTGGGCGCAACGAAGAGAAATGATGCGAAATCCCATGCATCACACCACTAATCCACTTAAATTAATATCGAATAGAGACGTAATGCGTTCCTAGGTCCCAGCAGCCACTTCCCGGCAACGGCGGAAAGAAGAGTGTGGAACGAGTTGGAACACTGGGGGTTGGAACACATGCCCCGGAATGCGCTAGGCGCATGCTATGGGGATTCGGGAGATGTGGGTTTTAGTATTTCGATTTCGATTATTGAGATGGATTCGCGCACAGTATGCACGCGACACGGGAGGGCTTTAAAAAGGAAGCGAACAATGAAATTTGAAATGGTAAGCCAAAATGCAGCAGATTTACTCCAAGTGGAAATGAAAGTGAAGTGGTTTGGAGGGAGCATGGGAAACAGGGAAACAAAAAAAGGGATTGTGTGAAGTCAATTCTGAAAAACACTTCAAGGTATTACAAATTTTAGATTTAAAGATAAAAATAAAACCTTTTAAGATATTACCAACGTCTAACGTTCCTCTAGTTGGAAGTAGAGGTTATACTTCTTCCTCCTAAACCAAGACATTCCCACTTCCTTAGGACCTCCTATCATAAGCGCTAAAGTTGTCAGGGCTAACTTTATACTTCCCAATTGTAATTTTCGAAAATATGCAATATTGCTTATCAGTAAGATTACTTCTATGTGGTAAGTAAAGTTTATGCTACTTCCAACTAGAGCTAGACATTCCCATTTTCTCAGGACCTCCCAGAATGACTACCTTAAACCCTAAACCTGCTCACTTTGTAATTCTCAAAAGAATGCAATATTGTTTATAAGTAAGATTTGTGTATTGTGCCCTGCACGTGCAGGGCGTTCCCAACGATTCCGAATTAATGCGATTACATGTGTGCCCGTGCATTTTGTGCACTGGCACAAAATGCAATATTTCCACTTTGATTGATGATGAAAACGGCATATTAAATTAAAGCCGATGCGATTAGCGTTTTCGTTCCACTATGGCGAACCGCAACCTAGTCCCTTGGGTGGCACGTGGTGTCACCCCTCCGCACTCTCCGACCATACCACTCACCTACCCCTCTATTGCCCTCGCGCTCAGGATCTCTCTGCACATTTGGACAATAATAACGCTTCGCTTTCTACACGCGCCGCACACAAAAAGCACTAACTAACCGTGGCGCCCAACCTCACCCTCTACCAACCGGCCATAATGTGCTAAATTGGAATTATTGCAAAACCGCCAGAGCAATTACAATTTCGACTGCAATTGGCACACGCAAATCCATTAATTCCTATTATAGCAATGCATTTGACCTTGAAATATTTCATATTTTCCATTCTTGGGCGTTTTAAACATCACGATGCAAGTTTGAGTAATATTTTATGACAAGTCTGATTAAGTTGGTTAAGTTAGCTTATCGTAGGTTTGATTGTGTAAGGTTGAGTGAAGTTAGATTAAGTTAGGTTAAGTTAAGTTAGGTTAATTTAGGTTAAGTTAGGTTAAGTTAGGTTAAGTTAGGTTAAGTTAGGTTAAGTTAGGTTAAGCTAGGTTAAGCTAGGTTAAGCTAGGTTAAGTTATGTTAAGTTAGCTTAAGTTAGGTCAGGCGAAGTTAGATTAAGTTAGTTTAAGTTCGTTTAAGTTAATTTAAGTTAGTTTAAGTTAGGTTAAGTTAGGTTAAGTTAGGTTAAGTTAGGTTAAGTATGGTTAAGTTAGGTTAAATTAGGTTAAGTTATGTTAAGTTAGATTATGTTAGGTTAAGTTAGATTAAGGAAGGTTGAATTAAGTTAGGTTAGGTTACGTTAGGTTAAATTAAGTTAAGTCAGGCTAAGTTGGGTTAAGTGAGGTTGAGTTAGTTTAAGTTAGGTTAAGTTAGTGTAGGTTAGGTTAAGTTTGATTAATTTACTTTAAAAACTTTTATCGTTCATCTTTTGCAATCTTGGGCATACGAAATATCAAAAAAAAAGAACCAATTCTGACTCATATATTTTTATGTCCGGCCATGAATTCGGAAAGTGGCCGTTTCGCTCGGACGTTTTCGTGAATTTCGGACGACTTTTATACTTTTAATCTGCTTCATTGCCATGGACGCGGGAGGGCCGGATAATCTGGAATATGAAAATTATATGAAATTTTCGAGCTCCGGGTCGAAGCCGACGATGGAGAAAAAATTGTAATAACCTGCTAAAAATAATAAAATTTTATGTTACGCGCGACGCGACGACGCATATCAGTTGCGAGTGCATCGCCGAATCTTCGTCGTCGCCATCCTCGGCGGCACGGACGTCTTCGTCGTCGGCGTCGATATTATAATACTCGTAAAAATTGTAGGAGAGCCTTTTTGTCGCCAATAAAAATCGGTGTTACGGACGTATATGCGCGTCAAAGCAGATGGGCGCATTTATAATCTTGGCCCAGCGTTACTTAAAATAACTCTTCCCGAGCAAAGGCTTTCGTGGAAATTCTTCTTGGAATAAAGCAGAGAAAGCTTGGGGATATTGATAACAATAAAGTGGCATTAGTGTTGAAGATTTTTAAATCATAAAAATCTTTTCAATGATTTCGGGTTTCGATATTTTTCAATATATTAATTCCAACGAGTAGCTTCCTTCAGGAATCTCGATATTTCGTTTTTTCTCATCGCCCTGAAGTTAATTACAAAACCTAGATACAATAATTTGTTAACACGGTGTGAATCGGAAGACAGGGAATGGAAGGTGTGGATGGGAGATGAATATGTCAGGTGTATCCTATGTGGAAGGGGGAGGGATTCCTGGGAGCATGTTGGGAGTGATTGTATAGGAATGAAAGAGGAGAGGGTGCGCGATTGCCAAGGTGAAAAAAAGGGGAGTGAAAGAGTGGCTGAGTGAGGATGGAAGGGGGGTGGCAGTTTTGAAGGTGATAACTAAGCGGAAGGAAACAGCGCAGGCTGGACTCCTATCCACCTAGACTCCTACACACCAGCAACTAAGGGAAGGCATCTAACAGAAGGTACCTAGGGAGTGAAAAAGAGTGAATGTACAGAAGAGGTAGATTAATTACTTTTTATTGAAATTGCAATTATATAATTAAGTTCGGTTCAAGAATATTTAGGATTTTAAGTGTTATTTAGTTTTACTTACTACTTTTTCCAATGAATATATGCAATGGAATTATTGGAAGGAATATGCCAATAAAAGTTGTCTATCTAATTTGTTAACATTTATCAGGGTAGGTGAGTTTTTGAATGTAGCACCTGTCATTTACATATTGATTTAAATCACCAAGATCATTCCTTAATAGTTTTCTAAGATTATTCCTCTAAATTATTTTCAATAACGCTTAAAATTAGTAAACTTTACTAATTAGTAAATTTCAGACTCTAATCGATGCAATCATGTTCAGATAAAGTCGTAAATGTAATCATCGGAAATTGGGCTGCGAACATTTTGTTAAGAGATGTTTACGTTCTCGAACGCACAACTACCATCATATTGTCATGAAATATGACCGCAGCGAAGTTCGGTCGTAGGCATTCATCATTTTCTCTTTCTAATTATTGCACTTTGTCATTAACATCCTAAAAATTGCCTACGGATGATTATTTGTTCATATTGTATGTCAAAGGCCGCTTCGCTGCGGTCATATTTCATGACAATATGATGGTAGTAGTGCGTTCGAGAAGAATGTAAATTTAACTTTGAGAAATGATCAAATACACTCTATATAACGCGTAGCAACGTGCTCTGGTTTAATTGGTAAGCGCGATAAATTAATGTACATCAAAATATGCCCGGCCACAGACCTCACAAACAAGTGGCGCATTAATTTTTCAAAATTCTCGGATGGCGCACCGGCAAATGGCTTGTGGAAGCGGCTCATCCTGCCGCGCTGACCCATATTTATATCCACCAACAGAACATTACTCATCTTTGGTGTGTAAACTCGGCGCGGTGCACAGTGGTTTGAAACGACTGTAATCCGCCAAAAACATTTGCTCGATTTACTCATTTTGAGGCACATTTCAAAATAACTTTTTAATATATTAAATATTAAACTAACAACATGAAACAAGCGGAAAATTATTCCTCAACTCTTCTACTTTAATCTGGTATGAATATTATTCAAATCGGTTTATGATAAGTCAGTCATTTATGGCGTTTTGAAAGACATAATTTTATGAAAACTTCGTTTTCAACTTCAATGTGGATTTTCCTCCCTTATCCGCCGCGGCGTTCTGCTTTGGTTGCCTCCCAAAAAACGTAAACAAAACGAATCCGTAAATAATTTACGCAGGCAGGGTAAACACTACTATTACCCCTTAAACAATATTTTTTTTAACATTTAAAAACGTGAAATTAATAACATTTAAAAAATTACTTAAAACTTAAATAAAATGACTTAAAAAAAACTTAAATTAAATAAACAAAAACCAAATAATCACTGTGAGAATAACCATTGATTGGTTACATACCTATAAATATTAATCAGTCTGACAGTATTGGTACCATTCCGTAATGATTCAATTAAAACTTTGTTGTAATCCTTGGCATGTGAGTAGTTGATTGTTAAATCCGTCCGCATTGGCGCTGGTGTGCCAAAGCATATAAACGCGTTTGTAGATTTAAGAAATTATGCATTCCAGCCAGCCTTTAATTATCCGCTACTGTTTTTATGGTCCTGCGCGGAGGGCAGTGCGCGGCCCGGCGGGCAATTAAAATATTATCCCACATGCACGGCCAGGGGACCTTAATGCATCTTAATAAGAGTCATTATTATAACGTTGCGCGGCGTAATCCGAGCTTGATCTACGATCCGTCTCTTATGCTAATGCACAAGTCCGGCCATCGCATCGCGGGTCCACCTGAGCGAGTCGAACTCGACCCATCTCCTTCTACTCACTTCTTTCGATATCATATTCTACTTGCGCTTTCATCTCGTGCTCTTCGTCCATTCTGCACGTTACTGCAATGAGTGAAGATATAGGAAGTTAGCAGGAGAATATCAACCCTGAAACATTTACACTCAAGACTTGCTATAGAAATGGTCGATAGGTGGCAGAAGTTTAAGTTAAAGGTATAAATTAAATTGTTATTCAAGTTTTCTGAAGAACTATATCAGCGATATCGGAACGAATTTTAGTTGTAGTATTTGAAATAGAATTATTTAGTGGATCACCACAACGATTTTTTTTTTGGAATTTTATTCATTTTTTGTGAAGTTACAACGAATTGAAGTTTCGTTTTTATTGAAATGTAGTAAGTAGCGACATCTATTGAGAAAAAAGTCGCGATAGAGGTTTAAACCGCATTCCACCATATCGGAAGCAAAACAACCACGACCTGCAGCAACTACACCGACAAACCGTTATACCGATGGAGGTAATGTGAGCCTGTACGTCCGGAACAGTGTAAAATAACTCTCGAAACAAATGTTTAACATTTTTTGCTCGGTACCTATTCGGTATTGCGTCCTAGGATTTTAACCATCATTTGCTTCAAAAATCAACTGCCCGACTGTTAAATTTAAAATACGTTTAGCTGCTAACTTCCCATCGGTCATACCAACGGCAGAGGCAAAAAAACCTCATCGTGCTTATCTCGCACCGAAGTGCTTTGCGCCTCTCGCGCCGATCATATCTCCAGACATGTTTTATTTTTATTCTGATCACCCTTCGGAGTCACGTCGCGTCGATGGGTTTCAGCCCTATCTTTTTAATTCGCGCAGAGAATGGCGGTGGCACCTTCGTGCGGAATGTCAATATGTCTTCGACCATAGTCGTTGCCCCGCTGCAGGACACTCTCTCGGACCTCTTACTCCTGCTTGCTGCCTGCTGCAGCTACTGGCTGGCCGCCGCACATTTTTTCGTCGTTTCTTTCCTGCCGGCCGTCGCTTATTACGAAATTAATGCGCGACATGGAAAGCAATGTAATTTAGGACTGATGAGACAGACCAGACAACCTCGGGACGCGCACAGAAGTCCCCCGAGAGGAGTGAGATCATATCACATGCGCATTCCGTCGCTGCGTGGACCTCGGGGCGAGTAATTAAAAAGGGTTGTAGCTGTCATTAATTTCGAGAGGATTTACTACATTTTAAATGCGTCTTTGTAGACATTTTTATGTTTGAAACATGTAACAACAGTTGGGAAATTTACTATTAGAATGTATAATAGGGAGATCTGCTTAAATTATTATATAAATGTGTTTGTTTACTAACAGCGCCATCTATTATTTTATTTTTGCATTACTTTCAAATTTTAAAGAATTAAAAAGGAGAAGAAAACAAGCAGAACTCACTTAATATAACTCCATGACAAAAGTAGGTCGATAGCTTAATTTACAATGATTTTAAAGTCTTAAAAGTAGGCAGCGCAATCTATCGGTTCTTACATTATTAAATTGATGACTTATTAACGCCAGAAGCATTTACATCGAATGTTTTGCCTCGATATAACAATAGTTTCTACAGATTAGACAAATGGCATTGTCAGAAACATTTTTAATGAAGCTCAGATCTGCATTCAGTTGTTGTCTTTATCAAAGATGGAGTTTTCCCTTTCAGGGTTAACTTTCATGGAGGTTACCTCAAGAGGTTTTCCTATTCCTTAAGTCCACAATACATGATTATTTGAGGGTCACTGCTATCATTACTCTCTTTAATACAACTTTTCTACGTTTTCATATTAGTCTGCAGAGCCATCTATGAATGTATATATGGATTTATACTTCAATTTTATGAATCTTTATAAAAATTTGCCAAATAAATAAAGGGATAGTTAAACAAATTAAATTAAGGTTTAACAGGCGCCATCTATGAACTTCTATTATTCATAGTTGGATTTTACTACCGATCATTTAATAAAATGGAAGCACAAATTTTTATCGGTTTGTTTTACGAGCCTATTTACTGATTGATAATGCTTATATGTAATTGCAGCAAAAACAAATGCGTTATTAATGCAGTTTGCCAAAGTTCGCCGGCGGGCATTCAGAGCGCATTTTGCCGAAACGTATCATTAAGTAATAAAAACGTAGAGACACATTAATATTTAAACAGATAAGCAGCGCGTAACCACGCACGACATGGCAACAAAGATCTTTATCGTCTGACAGTTAACAATTAACGGTCTTTTATTATGCCACTCGCTGGAAATATCAATAAACAAAGGATGTTAAATCATTTAATAGTTTAATATCTTTGTTGTATATTTACGTCAAGTAAATTGCTCAATGTAAAAAAGGAATGTTGCGGTGACGTTTATACGCGACAGATGGCGGTAGTTTAAGTTAAAGGTATTAATATATTTATTATTGCAGGTTTTGTGAAGAACTTCAGGAGATATATCTATGAAAATTGGTAATATTGGTAATATCTCTAATATTTTAGTACTTTACGTAAGATTTTCGAGTTTGAACATTTGTTTGCGAAGTTACAACTTGTTAAAATTTAGTATTCATTGAATATAGATAAGTAGTGTCATCTATTGAGAGCTTTAGGTAGAACACTTATATATGATTTCTCGACCTTTCCGTAGATTCATTCAAAAATTTTTAAAAACACACATTTTGTCTGTAGACAGATTGCTCTAAAACTCGTTGTATGTCAGTGGAGTATCGTAAGTGAAAATGTCGGTCATGTAAAGTGTCTATTAATTCCGGATCTGAATATCAACATATCGCCATCGCGATCCACAAAGAAGAAGTTGTCAACCGGATCGTGATAGATACATTTCCACTCCGCGCCGTTTCAATTTCAAGCAGCGAATGCAAAGGGACGTCAAACATAGTATTGCAGTGGAAACATCTATTAGAACACTTCATATCCATCGGCCAGACGCTCAAAGTGCCGACGATGACAATGTGTGATACATCGGGCGCGATTTAATTCGATAGAGATAGCAGCGCAGTATCGATTGATCGACGCGCAGTGATTTGCCACGCGGCTGGAAGTTAGGTTACAAATGTGAGGTTTGCCGGGGTTTGCGGTCGTCGAACGTGTTTCCGAAATGCTCCCGCGTATGCAGGAGTTGCTCCACTTCCCACCAAAACGACTATGCAAAGGTAGAATTGTCACGAAGTGTGGTTATGTCGTACGTGGGCTTTTACCACGTTCCCATAGTGTGATTTACTCATGTGTGGTTTGCTTTCGGAAGATAAGCAATACAAATTACATGTGTGCATATAACCCAATGTACACATATTTTGCATTTTTTAATTTTGCAAAAGTTTAGTTTGGTTTTCAACGGTTTAAAAGAAAAATATCTGCTGTAGTTTTGTAATGACTATAGATGGCGTTGTTGGTTGTGGAATACCTATAGCGCACCACCAATATTCATACACCAAGTAATTTGAGTTGCATATATTAAATTAATTTATTTTTCTTAACCTACAATGAAAAACTTTTAAAAGAAACTTGTTAACAAAAAGACATCGAAAGAACTTTATTTAAAAAACCGTTAAATATCCATAAAAGCGTAAATTTAATACAATTCCGGAATGTTTACATCTACTGGATCGGTTTTTACAACCACCGAAATTAAAGTCTTCGAATTTACGAGAAAGAAGGGCTCGCCGAATTCAGTTGGGCTTGCGGCATTTTTGCATCGCGCTAATTCCTCAAAAAACCATAAAACAACGGATTAATAATAAATTTCGCGTTTACGTCCACCGCGGTGGCGGCGGCAGCGAGTCCCCGCCTGGTGTCTTCGGTCGTTAATTACGCCCCGCTTGGTGGCACGGGCGAATTAAAAACGTAAAAATGCGAATTAACTGCCCCGCGTTTCTCGTAAAGATATCAAGTCACCCGGATTTAAATCCTCCGCAAAGTACGACAAACACCGCAAAATTTAATAAAAGTACTCATTAGCTGCTAAATTCATAATTATTAAACAGAGCCGTTGCTGAATAGCAGTACTCCAAAAATTTTTAAAATTATTGCAAGGCTCTAGACTTTTAATGATTTAAATTCTGCATTTTTGATTGTGTGCTATATAAGTGCTACATAAGATTTGTAGTCATTTTCATGAATAAATTCTTTAATTTTAAGTTATATTTAGAAAAGGATATTCATTAATATTAACTTTATTGAAAGAATAATAATTTACATCAAACAGTGATTATGTAATTTTTTTTTCGAAGATTACACAATTATCCTGGTAATATATTTGATTTTTCTTAAACTAGTTGAAGTATTTAAGTATATAATATAATAATCTTTATTGGCATAACCCTCGTTCTTTTTATAAGCGTAAATAATCATTCCAACATAAAAAGAAAAATTAACAATATAAAATATCTTATTAATACTATGTACATACTAATAACACTATTTTTATACCGTCCGCATACACTTCCTCTTCTGAACT
>JAODAC010006662.1:0-30118 GCA_027575185.1 Mimaenictus wilsoni
GTCACAACAATCGCAATGCGCAACCCACAACACACAAGAAGAATCCACCGACAACATAAAAATTCACTTCACTCACATCCAACAAGACACCATATCAACAACACAACAATAACAACATCGTCACAATAACATGTAATATATACAAAAACCCAATAAAATCATATGTATGTATCCAGGCTGAAGGACCAGTGAAGGTCGATGGTCAGGTCTGCGGACCGAATACATTAAATAAATATTATATATTTTCATATATTAAAATAAATTTGAAATATAATAAATTCAATCCCTAGTTGTATTTTCAAACTGTGCTCTAAAATATTTTCTGTTTTAAATAACATTCTTATAGTATCCGATTCTCCATTATATGTAGTCTATTTCGGTATTAATAAACCTTCGGCAATGGATTCGTTCCAATTTGGCCTGTCAATTCCAATGCCAAGGTTCAGTCCATGCTCCGTTCACCCAGGAGATTTAAGATATTTTCACGCTGACTCGATTGGTGCATGATTTATAATTCTAGCAATACGGGAAATATGTAAACAAACAAATGAAAAACCTAAAACTCGACATTTATCGGAAAACTCGTTTGATTACCCAACATTTAGGCGTAAATGTGCAAATCAAAATAAACTATATTTAATGAGGAATCGATCCGTACAAGGATGGGCATTCTGTAACATGCAGATTAGAAAATAATTTCGTTACGCGGATTTGTAACTCATATAGGCAGCCACGAATACATTTGGAGGGAAAGGTGAGCGGGATGCCCAGCCGTGCGAGATGCGACATCACGATGAATAGTCCTATCTCTGACCTAGCTAGTTGTGCGGGGTTTTACATAATTATCAACAAATTAAAAAAAAATGCGTGTAACAATATTGAGTTTAACTTTGGAAAGGCGGATTTCAAAGCAACGATTGAAGCGCCCTCTGATTACCGGCAGGTTTTTACTGATCAAGCGCTTACGGTTTGATTATATGCATAGACTAACCATACTATATGGTTTGTCTAGATGTTTTGAAGAGCTGGAGATATTTTGTTTGGTTAGAATCAGTTGAAATCGCAAGCGTGAAAAATAAGTTAGTACAAAATGTGGAATATTTGTCGAACCTGCATGTCCAAGGAGGTAGAAATGATATCTATCTTCGACCAGGGCAAATCTCCATCAATTAGTGCTATGATCCTGACAATATCGTCTTTAGAGGTAAGATATCAATAATAATTTACTACAAACGTGATTAATAGTCTTCATAATTGTAATCATTTTAGTTCTTACCAAACGATAGGCTACCTTCCGAAATATGTTCTACATGCTTTGAAACATTGGAGTTAACTTATTATTTCAAAAAACAAGTTACAAAATGTAATGATGTATTACAAAAACAAACTGAAAGGTCAACATTGCTTGCAAGATGTAAGTTACTTACTCAACATCAAGGTATCTTAATTTTTATTTAACATAGTAATTAAAATTTCTTCTCGGTTTTATAGTGAATAAAGAAATGGCTGAAAATAGGGAGGACGAAGAAGTTGTCTCTAATGAGCATATTGAATATGTTCAAATGGTTTCAAATGATGCTGCTACAGAAAATGTTGCTGATCACTCATCAGAATGTCGTGATCCGTTATCTTTAAAATTGGAATTGCCATTAACTAATGTGGCACATGATGATTTGCCTGAAGAAAGTTCTTCTGATTATATTAAAGATGTAAATTCTCAATTTGAAGGAACGATCATTAAGTCTGAAAGTGTTGAAGTGGAGGAGCATGGTGTGCAATTTGGAGATAATTGTGGAAGCACGCAAAGCCAGATTAAACCCAACAATGTGACAGACGATGATGCATTTTGTTCAGATGATGATTTACCTTTACCATCGCTGCATGAAAGCACTGGAAGTTACAATACATCTCAAATGGTTGATCAATATTCGAATGAAAATACTGAAGTAACTAGCGAAGCGTCTGAAGGGTAAGTTTACTTATTGTTCGTGTCTTTGATAGAGATGTCAACTTTTCACGAAGTAGCGATACTTTTGAAACTTCGATACTTTCGATACCCAAGTATCGAAGAAAAGTATCGATACTTACTTATTGGTATCGAAAGTACACATTAGCGCCATCTGTTAATGTATTTTCAATTTTTTTTACCCGTTACAGTAATCTTCCAGTATATTATCGACCCCATTTTTCTGATGTTACTACATTTTGAGAATGAAAAATATCGCGGTAATTCCTAAGTAATAAAATTAATGCTTGTAAAATTATTAATTGAGTAAATTAAAGCTAAACTAAGTTTTTATCAAAAAGTGGCAAAATTTAAATGAATTTGAATTTTAGAGAAGTATCGATACTAAGCAACCTATGCAACAAGTATTTTAAAAACTATCAAGAATCGAAATTTCGCCCAGAGAACGTGTTCCATTCTAAATAGTAGTTGTGATTAACAGATGGCCTCAGGGTGGGGGCATGTCAAAAAGTATCGAAAATGATACTATCGATAAGTATCGAAAATTAAAGTATCGATAAAAGCCGATAAGTATCGATACTGATACTTTATTTTGACATCCCTAGTCTTTGTAGGTCATTTCGAATTATCAAATTGTTGTGCAGTACGATTTTGATGAACTGTGCACAACTGTGTGTGTTTCACAACAAAATATTGCAAAAAAAAAACTGAATACAAATGTACAAGTCGGTGATTTTTGCTATTTTCTTGATACTTTCCGATATAAAGTACAATTATGTTGGACACTAGAAATGTGTAGCACTGGAAAACCTAAAAATAGTGGAAGACCATCGTACTATTTTCATTATTATTATAGAATATCTGCAATAAATATATAACAAAATGGTACAACGTACATCGAATGTGTTATGTACAAAATTCGTTCTTCGACTAGAGTCTCGGTAATTTTAATTTACCAATAATTTCACTCTGTTAACATGTGAGTCTTATTTTATGATGTAACATATGTATGTAAAGCCATTCCTTCAACGGTTTTGAATGGCAAAGTAAACATTTCATTTCCAAAAGTGGCTGTTAAGCGACCATTACGCAAGGACAAGTTTGTTTTACTCCTATGTTGGGCAATATTAAAAAAGAGAAATTACAGGTAAATTTGAAATAGTTTTGTATTTTAAATTTCATAGAATCGCGTCGAAGAGAATTCGATACGTACACGATACATTTTCACTATATTGTAACACTTTGTTATATCTTTGTATATCTCATTATAAAAGAAATTGTATTATAATTTTTCAAATTAATTATAAATAAGTTCAAAATTATAATTTTGTCGAAAATGCGCTGGTATGAAGGCTACTATGAACACATTACCTAACTGGCTCAAAATACGACATCTACCAGTACAGTTACGAACAAGAGTAGGATTTGTATGTCATTACTTAATCGACATCGATAATGAAATATTATAAAACATAAGTAGAAAAAAATAAACATCTTTCGAATAATAGTAGAATATAACTGATAGAATTTAATTTTTCTTTTAGCAAAAAAATACATAAATCTTTAACTAAACAGATATCTTCCTAATCTCCATAATTTGACGATTCCCCGAAGAACGATAATTCTGTTTCCTCCATTGGGCTCAATTTCTGTTATAATTACTTTTCCTATGTTCTTCAAACATTTTAGATGGAATCAAAAACGGTTTGAAATCTAAGTTTTATGCCCTGCGATTTTTGCAACTGCCGGGCAGTGAGATTCCTTATTGCAACCTTTGAATGCCCGATAAACGACTTCAAGGGCCGATAAACTACCATGGAAGAGAAAAAACTTTTATGTTATGTGAATTAATAGGATTACACTTCTGATTGCAGTCTGAACATTTTTAACATGTTTGACATTTCGTAATCAAAAACAATACTGTATTCATCTACCAGCACTGATATGATCAGCAGTAGGTTGTGTATATCATTGTTTCATCAAAATCGTTAATTTAATGTGCATATTATAAAACGGGAGTAAAAAAAGGAAATTATTTGTTCACACATAATAGTCGTAGAAAAATTATAATGTACAACTTGCATTTAATGCACATTATTCACTCATGACTTGCACAACTTGTCATACTCCTAAATAATGTATAGCATTACATGCTCGTTGCACAATATACTATATTGAAAACAATACTGAAATGTGTACATTATACAACAGCAGTTTGATTTATATATTTTTTCAGGTTAAAGAAATTAAGAGATTTGGAATATCTTTCGAGTGACAAATCCTTCAAATGTACCTATTGCAATAAACTGTTTGATCGGGAAAGCAAATTGAAATGTCATATGTATATACACAAAAAACCCCGTAAATGTGAGATTTGTGAAAAATTATTTGATTGTCCTAGCCGGTTAAAGATTCACATGAGAAAGCATACAGGCGAAAGGCCCTTCAAATGCCAACATTGCAATGCGACATTTTCCCAGGCTTGTACACTAAAGGGACATATTCGTTTGCATACAGGCGAAGTCATGCCCAAACCCCATAAGTGTGAAGATTGTGGAAAAGCATTTCGGATGTCCTGCCACTTAAAGGTTCATATAAGAAGTCATACCGACGAAAGACCCTTCCCATGTCAATACTGCAATTCAAAGTTTAAGACTAAGGGTAGCTTGAAGGATCATACGCGCTTGCATACAGGTGAAGCTGCGCCGAAACCCCATAAATGTGAAGTTTGTGGGGAATCATTTGTGAGCCCCAGCCGTTTAAAGCAGCATATGAGAAAGCATTCATTCGAAGTCTTGCACAACCACTAGAAATGTGAAGTTTGTGGAGATTCATTGGAGGTCCCAGGTCGTTTAAAAAGTCACATGAAAAAGCAAGCCCAAGTCCCATAAAAAAGGTTTGTGGATGGATAAACATTTGAGAGATCCACGTATATAAAGATACAAATGAGAAATCATACAGGTGAAATGGAATATCAAAACATATTCGTATGCATTTCGACGAAGCCAAGCCGAAAGGCACTTCAACTGCCAGTATTGCACTGAGAGGTTTAAACATAAGGAACCGGAATCTGAACTTCTTGAACCCAAGATGACTATTCAACATTTGCCAGACAAGGAGCTCATCTTTACGCTAACATAATTCGCCCTTGAATGTAACACTTCCACTATTAAATCTTCGCGGCACTATCAGCGAGAGCAAAACCAACCTTCTTGACCAAATACTTACCTCCGAGTTCAATGACGCAAAGACTCAAGGTGGTGCTGAACAGAATGCCGCCTCGCGACGCAATTCGCATTACTCTCGCGAATAGCGTTACTATTGTGATCTAAAAAATTTTAGGCACATAAAAGACAGAAACAAAAGTGTAATTCCTTGACTCGTCCAAAAGAATATTAGTTCGGAATCACACCTATCCGGTATTTTCGCGGTTGAAGTTAGGAGAGGAAGTCCATAAGACGTAAGTTGGAAAGTAACTAACTTTATTAAATAAACACACCAGAAAATCGGTTCACGCTCTGGATGATCTTGGTGTTTGAATGAAAACACATTTGCAGAGCTCCTGAAGCATACACGACTCTTCAGTAAGAGCCAAAATGTATAATGCAACGAAATAACAATAATGTGGAAATAACAGTGGTAAGTTAAGAACTCTGATAATATATATGTAAAGACTCCAATCCCTGACATTTATGGAGATTTATTTTCTTGTAAGAGCAGAGCGAATAATTTAATATTATATTTCTTCTAGGCCCATTTTTTCACTATTACTATTATCTATTTTATGAGTCTATTTATTTGAAGTTCTTGTGCATGCATCTGTTTTCTATCATGTTTCAACAGTAACTTAAGCTCATCCTGTGACCTTCCTTGCGAATTCCAAAATCGTGTCCCTTTTCAAAACATTCTTTATCCTTTCCTAATGTCTGCATCGATCTCAATGCCAAGGCAAGACAACCCTAGTTTTCCAGACTTTTTCCTCCATTCCTAGTGGCATTATGACACACCTTCTCGGAGGCGGCCTCACCCTTCCGAGATGGCTAAGTCACTCCAGGCAATAAGAATCCACTGACCCCTACAAACCTGCTTGTGGAGATATTCCTTCACAAGCATCTTCTAATTTCTAAACTTCTCTTAAGCGTGACACTCGTTCACTGACCTTCGTCGTGTCAACAACTTTCAAACGCTCGCGCTCTGCTCTTATATCTGCTTACGCGTACTTTGAATTTTCAAATAAAGATTAATTTGTGATATTTAACAAACGCACTATTAATTACCGAGCTAACGATAATTACTTGCCCACTTATTGAGTTCACTTCAGATTTTCATCGAAATCTGACTATTTTTAAACTTACCATGGAACAGTAAAATGACAATGCAACAAGAATATTTATTCTTTGTAGTGAAATCTTCAAATATAAAACTGTTGAAGTAAAGAGGTTCCAGAAGAGCAGAGTTCCATAACGCAGTATGGCGCCGCTGAAAGCGTATAAACAAGCAACGAAAATCATATGCGGATCATCCTTTTTGCGTTAGGCCATGTCCTGAAAACAGTAAAGCTCGAAATTCGAATAATGATGAGTTTCAGACCCAAAAAGTCAGATCATTTTAATAAACATTCAGTTTATTATCAACAGAATTTCAAAAAACAGTAGAAAATATACTGATATGCACATAATCACAATCGTTAACAATTACAATGATATCTTCAATAGACCACAATCCTGTTTCACTTTTACAGTCACACAGGAACCTACAGAAACTTGAATGTTTTGTCCGCTTTCCAAAACAAACGCCGCCATATTAAACGAACTATTCCTCGTTGACACTAGATTTTCCGGTGTAAAATACCAACTCTCAAACCAATATAAAAATCCTGTCAGTCTCCCATTTTCCGTAATCTGCACACTAATAATATCCTCATGACTGTTTTCATCGTTAATTAAGGTTTTTCTGCCAACGGTGGATAAACTTCGTCGCTCGAAATTTCTATGCAGATAACGCATCTCCATCACTGCATAGCGATTCATCTCCTTGGCAATGTTCAAACCCAAAAGATTTGTTTTCAATGCATGCGTACACTTTTCAAGGTATTGACTCTCTACTAATTCGAAACAGAGCGTTACATTTGTAGGTATAAATATTCCATCAGGCTTTAATCGTCTCTGCCACTTATTAATCTGCTTATAAAACTCTTCGTTTAATAATCCATTTTCCAAAACTGGTTCAAATACGATAATATCAAAACTTTGCCGACGCAAAATGCTAATGACTTCACAGTCTTTATCTTCGATATTGTTTAAATTCAATATATCTTCAGCTACATCGGCGTTATCAAACGGCAAAGGCAGATAACTGCATGATCGAAAACTATTTGCACGGATTTTTAAAGCCTTCGTTGAGAATAAAGGCATAGATGATATTTCCAAAAAAGAAGAAAATGTCCTCTCTTGTTTTAAGAGAAATTGTAAGGATTTGTCGTAGGCGTGATGTAGTTCAGTGCAATTTAACAACTTTATTGCCTCTCTTGTAACATAGGAACAAATACATTTCTCCTCTTCAGAATCTTCCAGATTTTCTATGTAAATTTCACGAATACACAGTTTATCGTCAGTTACGGCCAAGTTTAAAGTTACTGTATCATCGATTTTAAGCTGATTTGGGTGTGGGTTTGAAAAAACAGCTTGTTCCCAACAAAGACATACATCACTCTCCAATAATAGAGGGTTTGTTGTAATTTTAAACTTTTCCTCTGGATCTAAGAATAATTCGAAGTAAACAACAAATAAATGACAAACGCCATTCTCGATCATCTTCAAGTCAACATCATCAATTGCATCATACCATCTATACAGTTCAGTAAGTTGTTTTAAATTAGAAAAATCCACTTTTACAACTTCCTCTATAGTTGTAACTCGTTTATAGTCGTATAAATTAATTGTTATGGCATCATAAGGTTCATCAGGTATATGATCATGGCGCAAACACTTTGGAAATTTTATATTACCTGGCATATCGCCATGTTCATCGTATTTCTTTTGATTGAACCGATATATTTCATCTAATTGTTTGCTCTCAATTCCAAAAATATGCAATTTTGCTGAGTGTGGTAGAATAACGGCGTTTTCCTTTAATAGTTCTTGGTGAGCATGTATTAAAGTTGATAGAACACCCTCACCAAAAAGTCCACAGTCAAAAATTTCAGTGATTAAAAAATCATACTCACGTTGATCATGTAATTCTGTTGAACACTTTTGAAGTAATTCAACTTGGGCGTTGTTCTCTTGGAAAATATTTCTCGCTAAGTCACATAGTGTTTCCGATAGTTCGACAGCTGTGATCCGAACTGGTCTTTTGAGCGTTTCCTGTGCGAATTTACTCGCAAACAGACTTAGTATACCACTGCCAGTTCCAATATCGATAATAATACAACTTTCTTCCGGGGATAAATTTCCAAGGTGATTTTCTATTGCTTGTTTGTACATTTCATTTCTTTTCTGGTCGTTTAACATTTGATAATGCCATTGAGATACTGCCTTGGCATATAAACTTTGCATATTTTTCTCTATTTTCAAGTCATTAGGGTTTGAATTGTATGCTTCTTGAAACAATATGAGTGCTTCTTTTATTTTGTGATTCCTAAAGCATTTCCTATGGTCATTATGAATGTATTTATTTGAATGTTCTTACCTCATGTAGTGTGTGGCAAAATTACTTAGCAAATCCGTGTTTTTTGGAAAATATCTTAGCGCCTGGTTGTAGCAATAACGGCAGTTTTCCAGGTCTTCTTCGCGCTCCAATTTTTTGCACCATTGTAAGGTAATTTCTACAAAGAAGTCTTCAAACAAATCTCGCGAAGTTTCGTCGAGTTCAAGGCACACGATGAAATGAGCGTAAGCACGTCCATAGTTTTTAATTATGTAGTACCGCTTCACATGACCTAGTGAAAACTTGAGCACTTTCGCTTTTTGTTCATTCATTTTGAGTTCGAATTGAACTTAAATTAACGTATAGACAGTATAGTATATTAAAGATTGACATAACCTATGTAAACATTTTTTGATCACCGGTCATAGTTGGCCATGGTCGGAAAAATCATCTTAATCTCGTTGAAGGGTAAAGTGTCAACTGTAACTTTTGTTACAATTTGCTAGCACGGCCAGGAGCACATATTGCTATCGAAAGAACATATCTACCAAAGATTATAGATATATCTACCATACCTATAGGGAAGATATAGATAGAAGATAGGGAATATATATGATCTGTGATATAGACCACAGATTATATAGACTATCTGTCTGACCTTAGAACACTATAATGTTGGGGAAATTTCGATAGCGCTACAGTCGCAGCACATACGTTTGATCCATTTGTTCCTTTATTTATTTTCTTTGTTTCCAGTAGGAATGTCAACTTTTCACGAAATATTTATACTTTTGAAACTTGGATACTTTCGATACCTAAGTATCGTAGATAAGTATCGATACTTATTGTTATTGAAATATACAATGACACTGTTAATACTTTTTTCTATTATATTTTTACTCGTTACACTAATATTCCAATTTACTATTGAACCAATGTTTCTGATGCTATATATTAATAAAATCAATTCTGCTTGTGTCAATTAATGAATAGACATCGAAGTATCGATGCTTATTATTTATAAACTTTTAATACTTCAATTGTTATGCGATCAGAATATAAATGAAAAGATGAACTAGTGAAAATGAAATAAAAATGAAATGAAATGCAGTAATGAAATAGTCAAATAATATAGTAAGATTACCATCATAATTGCTGGTTCTGATTAACTTACAATTAGCTTCATTGTGGTGACATGACAAAAAGTATCGAAATTGCCTGTTTCGATACTATCGATAAGAATAGATAATTAAACTTTCGTTAAAGGTCAATAAGTATCGACACATGGTATCGATACCGATACTTTTTTTTTGACATAGTTAACCTTAGTCTTAGTTCATCTATTTATACAAATTATACTACTGAATATATCGATTAACCAGGTACTAACGATATATTTTAAAATTTTGACAAATGTCCACCTGATATTGTCAAAAACATAATCTGTGGTTGATAGAACTTACAGTGAAAAAATTACCATGGTAATCCATGGAGTTTATATTGTTTCTAAGTCAGGCGGATTGATATTTAATCATGATCATAACACGCCCAAGATTGAAACTGAGAAAACGTTCTCATATCCTCTAGATATCATCCTCAAATGTGAAAACAAGCAAATAAGAGTAGAATTTGGGCAACGCGATGGAATCAACGGTATGGATACCATCAAATGTCTTTCTCCAATCAGTAATTATTGTTTCATATTTAGTTGGCCATGTATTATATGCGGTTAATGGCATCCCAGTGACAGGACGCCAGCTGGATGATGGCAGAGATGCTCTGGAAGTGATTGAAAACAAGGAAAACTATCCGATTGCACTGAAATTCGGCCGCCCCAAGATGACAACCAATGAGAAAATCTTTCTTGCTTCGATGTTCTATCCGCTTTTTGCAATCGCCAGCCAACTCAGTCCCGAACCCAAGTGTTCTGGCATTGAAGTACTGGAGGCAGATACTTTTAAACTGCATTGTTTCCAAACTATCACAGGCGTTAAAATGATGGTTGTAGCAGAACCGAGCCAGCAACATATGGATTTCCTCTTAAAAAGAATCTACGAGTTGTATTCTGACTATGCTCTCAAAAATCCTTTCTATTCTTTAGAAATGCCTATCCGATGTGAATTATTTGATAGTAATTTGAAGTTGCTACTTGAACAGATTGAGAAAAGTGGAATTGCCAATGTTTAGAATTAAAGATCAAGTATTTTTTGTTATTTAAAAAAATTATTCCAACATTAAGTTTATTTAAGACTATCCCTTAATAAATAACAAACGCATGATTGTAATATTACATATAACACATTAACGTAGCTGCCAGAGATCTTTGGACGTATTCAGAAGATTGCAAAGCATGTTGTGACTGGCTACATCGAAGTCTGAATGGGTCTCCATTGTGTATTCGATTAATTCGTCACAATTGATTGAATTGCCATTTGCAATGCCATGAACCTGTAATGTGTTATTTTTAGTAAATATTGTAGATTTTGAACAATCGTACTTTACCTCAACGAAGCCTTCTAGATTTCCACGGGGCTTCTTCATAATTACTTTGATGGTAACATCGTCAACAGTTCTCATATCGAAGGATAATCCATTTCCATGTACTTTCGACACAAGACCAGTCACACTCACATTTTTCCCAGTGAACATCTGCAGGAGGCTACCATTGACAATATCTCGTGTCTTATGCATTGTTAATTTATTTGTTAACTGTTTAAGAATGTAATATTTGTGACAAATGCCTTAATGCGAAACGTGCAGCACGAAGCTAGATAGTAATCCGTGGTAGATATCACAGATCACATAGGTGGATATTATGTAGTAATTGGCGGTAAAACAGTCATGAACAGAGTTAACCTATAATTTCAAAACTATAGAAGAAATCTGCAATATTTTGAAAGATAAAAGCGACAGAGAGGTATGTGCAGAGAAAACATAAGATAGGGGAGAACAAAATTGTTTAGATCAACAAAATTTGTTAGGTGACGCTAGTAAGTAAACGGCTATAATCGGTATTTCCAATCAACGACGAGTTTTGAAATGTAAACAATAAACAGTTTCGTTTCTGTATACGTAATACTGTTGCAAGTGACTGTAGCAAATTTCATTCAGAGTCGAATGGTATATGATTTGTATATATTGGAGAAAGGTAAATATAAATAAAAGTGAAATTTTAGAAGAAATCAAGTCATTTTTCTGTAAGTGAAATCGTCACCGTTATTAGACTCAATTTTCATGAGTTATATTATGGGTTCTAAGTAACCAAATGAAAAACTGCCCCTTGAGTTTAAAGCAATTTTCACGCTGAATCGATTGGTGCATCATTTATACTTCTAGAAATAAAGGAAATGTGAATAAAAATGGAATATTTAGGACAAGTCATTTTTAAGATCGGCAATGTTGACGTTATTAGAGTAAACTTCTATTATTTATAACATGATTTCTAAGCATGTTATCCAAAAACTGTTGCAAGAAATTTTATTCTGAATCGAATGGTATATGATTTGTATATATTAGCGGAAGGTAAATATAAATAAAAGTGACATTTTAAAACAAGTAATTTCAAGTCATTTTTCTGTCAGGGAAATCGTCGCCGTTATTAGACTCAACTTTCATGAGTTATAATATCGGTTCTAAGCAATCAAATAAAAATGTATTAAATAATATTTTAACGCCGAATCGATTGGTGCATGATTTATAATCCTAGCAATACGAGAAATACGAAAAAAAAAACCTAAAACTCGACATTTCTCGGAAAAGACGTTTTTTCCACGATAAATATACCCAACATTTAGTCGTAGATTTGTATATTAAAACAAACTATATTTAACGATTTAACCGATCCGTACAATAATGGTCATTATATAACATGCAGATTAGAAAATATTTAAGAACAAAGTTTGAATTTCATGTGTTAGTTCCGCATTTTGCCACTACCTAGTACCGGTCGAAGGCGATCCTTTTAACGGATGGTCAAAAATCATTTGGCCGCACTAACTTAGAACCGCGATATTTTGAAAACGTGGTAAGTCCAGCGCATCCTTACATTCAAATATTTCAAATTCAAATATAAAAGAGTAGTGGGAGATTTGTGTGCTGCGAAAGTGGCTCCCTCGAAATTTACGTAGCAATAAGTGTACCAATTTCATTCTAGGAGTCGCGATTCCCTATATTCTTTATGTACCATCTATGTTTAGCGGGCAGTTTAAAAATGTTCAATTCTAGTGAAAATTGAATAAATCAATTACTACATTTCATTCTAATGAAACTAAAATTGAGTACTAGCAACATGACAATATTTACAAAAGTAAACTTGGTATGTACACATAGATTTATTGTACTCAAATTCTAAGGGTGATTCTAACCTAGTTATCAAAATATTGTAAGGAAATTAAAATATTATTTCATAAAAATGTGATATCTACATCAGTTTCGAAGATGACTATGTAAAATTCTACATTGCAAAACTGAGGAAAGTTTAAGAGGTCATTTGGTTAAATAAAATATGTTCAGAATTTTGCAACGTAAGTTGATAAAAAATATTTCGTTCATGTCCTACTTTGACTTATTGTAACAATTGCAAAGAGAAAACCGTTATTGGATTTTTTTTATTTAATCTATGTACTCTCTACACTCTCCTTCCAGGCGCATCTCTACTCCGTGCAACTCAAACTTTCACAACGGCGCCGTTGCATGTACGCAAAATTGAACAGAAATCGCAACTGAACGCACAAAACTGCACAACAGCCTAGTGAAACTGTTTGAAATTACGCTATTAGTCTGCTAACTGTACGTATTCATTTATTTTAGTTCAAATTAATATATATTTTTTAACGAACCTATTCAATTCTATATTTCTATAGATATTCAAATAAAAATGATAAATTTTAATGAAATAAACTATCTGAAGGTAGTTTTTGGATTTATGTCTATCCATGTATCAGTACTTGGGATACTTATTAATCTTTTTGAGGCTTATATGCCAGATCCCATTAAACAAACCTTCAGATTTGGAAAAGTTTCCTTCAAGGGTGCTCACCATAAATTAATCACTATGCTAGAGGTACCAAAGTCATATTTTCAACATTTTTATATTTATTCAGCCTTGCTGATGCTGTGGTGCTTCGCAGTTACCATTTCAGTGTATATTTTTAATGTTAGTGTGCCAGAAAGTTTTACTAATGTCTTGGATAAAATTGGAGGTGTGAATCGAGTGGCTACAGGTATACATTGGTTCAGTAATAAATGTATACTATAAATATAAGTGATTGAAAAATATATTTCAGTTTCAACTGCACATGTACTAATTGCAGAGTTTTTGTTAACTGTGCAATGTGTAAGAAGATTCTACGATTCGAATTTTGTGTCAGTGTTTAGTAATGGAAAAATGCATTTCTTGCATTACGCAGCAGGATTTATTCATTACACCGGCTGTGCTGTGGCAATTATTCTCGAAGCCCCTGGGTTTGCAAAAAACTTCGGTATGTTAATTTTTGGTTTTATTGTTGATTGTGTAATAGAAATTGAAGGCGAGAGTGTTTTCATGTTTTTGATGTACTGTTTTATGCAGGGAATTTGAGGGTTTATAATTCTGTTGGAATTGGTGATCTCTTCGCGGCTGTTGTATTTTTGTTGGCGAGTTATGGACAATTGACTGCATTTATTACTTTGGCAAATCTTCGAAAGAATAGTAAAGGTATGGAAATATTAAGTTAATAGAAATTAACTTTTGGCGTCATTGACGTGAATCACAAAAACATGTTTTCCCTGTTCAAGTAATTAATATTAAAATAATTGAAAGTATTTAAAACTTATTAATTCATCATAATGAAAATGTTCATTTGAATATATTTATTGAAGCACAATGTTCCGATACTTATCGATGTATTCCAGTTATATTCAGATACACTTTTGACACCCTTGCTTGGAGACAAAATCATGTTATCCCCAATGTCCCGAGGGAGATCCCATAATGCTAGAATTTGGAGTTCATTAATCCCTTGATCCTCGAGATTCGCCGCGCTTAGCAAATGCGCACAAATCATATTTATAAACCAATATATTTGTAAATACTTATAACGAATCTTAAAAACGATTTGTTAGGTCCGTACATATTTAATTTATCACCAAAAATGTGCTTTTTCAAATAATAGAGGGATATAATATAAGCACAAGAGGCAAAGTAAGTTTAAATTTAAATTTCTGCCGAAAAATGCATAAACTTTTCCGGTAACGGACGACTTATTCACCAATTACACTCAGGCTTCTTTCTTCGTTGGGATCAAATTGAACAATTTAATTAAAAATGATTATTATTCAAGTAAAACAAAACATCTGGATGCTAGCCTATGCGGATGATATCGTCCTGGGAACGAAAGATAGGAATGCAAGCTATGCTAAAAAGAGTGGAGGGGTACTTGAACAAAAGGGAGTTGGGTATAAATGTGAGAAAAACGAAATGGATAGTCTGTAGAAAACCAGGGGTACAAGGGTAAAGATGAGTTGGGGTGCCTGGGAGAGAAGTTGGAAAGGGTGAATGTGTTTAAATATTTGGGGATCAACATTGGCTCCTAAGGAGTAGGGAAGGAACATGTTGGGTGTGTATAAGCGAAAGCTCGGTGTATATGGAGAGTGATTAAGAGTAGATGGGGGAATGTACGGGGTACCAACTGAGAAGTAACAATAAAACTTTGGGAAGTCTGTGTAAAACTTACGATAATGTATGGTGTAGGGGTATGGGGTATGTCTGGATGGAAAACGTTAGAAAGGGAACAAAACTTGTTCTTGAAGGACTTGATGCAGTTGGAACGATTCATCACAGGGTACATCGTGCTTCAGGAATCAGGTAGAATCAGTCTTCAATGAGAGGCAGTGGTGAGAGTGGTTAGATATGAGAGTCAAAATGATGGATGATAGACGGGTTAAGCATGTGTGGGTATGGTGTGTTAGAAGAGGGAAGTCAGTGGAGAGAGAATAGAACAGTATAACCCCGACTATAAACGAATACGCACGAGCGAGGTGTGGATCAGAAGAGAAGAGTAAGAAAAAATGGATTAGTGGAGAATATAGGAGGTGTGGATTATTCAGGACTGGAAGGGATACATGGGAACATGTGACTGAGGAATGTATCGGAATAAATGAAGGATGTGTGCGACAGTGGAGAATGGAAGAAGACTCTGTGGGAAAATGTTATCTGATGGAGGGGAGAGGGTGGCGATCATTGTGAGGATGGTGGAAAAGAAGGGTAGGGTTTGGCTGGAGACGGGGTAATGTTTTTTGATTCTGCTTTGACTATGTAGTTTCTGAGTCTATTGATATTGTGAGTCTAGGTATATTAATTTATTTTAATGTTTCTTATTGTTATGGATATGTCTTTGAAGTCTACTGGTTGTAAAATGGAGAAAGATTATCGAGGTGAATGCCAATACATAGGCGATAGCTTTAATGATTCATGTTATAGGATAAGTAGACAATTGTTATGCAGGCACGGAGAATATTAAGGGGTGGTAATCTCACGGGCGGGCTAATTTAAACCGTGCTAAGGGTAACCTATACATTAAATGAGCATCACGTTCACTGGGGATCCCCATGTATCTAAATAAGTATAAACTTGCATGTTTTAAAAGTACAATTCTTGAAAATTGTACTATTACAATACTCATTACAGATGATCGGCGTATTATACACACATTTAATATATTGTCCCCATGCCTCGAAATAGTGAACAATCACATATTTTGAAAGCAGTACAATTCCTGAAAATTGTACTAATACAATACAGATGGTATATACGTTTATATATGTTTAATATATTTGAGGATGGCAATGTTATTATTACAAACACGAATTGTGTTTAATGGAATAAATGTCATACCTTAACATTGCAGGTAAAGTTATAACCGACCAACACAAGTTACCACAAGGAGGACTCTTCAACTACCTCTCATCACCGCATATGAACTGCGAGATAGTCATGTACGCATGCTTGACATACATCCTCCGTGGCAACACAACATTCATCTACATTTTCTTATGGGTACTCACAAATCAGGTAAAATAATATCAAATAAGTCAACAGCCGAGAGTCAAATTGTCTTTTTATTTATTTACTTTTGTTTCATTCGCAGGTCGAGGTATCATTGCTCAACCACTGGTGGTATCAGAAGTCCTTTTCGAACTTCCCAGCCACGCGCAAAGCGTTAGTACCCTTCATCTACTGAGCTTGTTTCATATTATTATTAAGTAACGGTAGCATGTCGCCTAACTTTGGGAGGTAGAAATCCGGGATGAGTCCTGTTTTATTTTCTTGTTGGTAGTTAGTCACGTCATTGAGTTGGTTCACACCGCTGAGCACAAGCAACGTTTGGAAACCGCAATTGCTGCCCAGTTGTATATCCGTATTGCACCTGCGCATATTTAACCAAAAATGTTGTTGATTCATAGGGTGATGCTATATAATGTTTTAATTAATAAATACAATAGTTGTTTTCGAACGATTGTATATTTTTAACTGGTTAGTTATAAACCTCATTTACTTGGTCGAAAAGTACATGATTTTCTAAGCATTTTGACATTTCGATGAGTTTATTTAGATGGAAACGAATCTTTTTGTAAAATGTATAAAGTTTGCTTGAAAATGAGGGTGAGTATTTTCAAGAAGTTAAAATGACATGTTTTATTTAGTTTAAAGTGCATTTTTAGCAAAAAATCGATTTAAATATTTACTACATAGTTTTTCAATAATTTTATTTTAGAGAATTTAATTCTTTATAAATTGAGCCAGCAATCAGCCAAATTGGATCGGTAGAACTTTCTCATTTGTTTATACAAAATCGAAAACTGATGTGGCGAGGGAAACTCGTTTAAAGTTAAGGTTAAAGGAAAGGAACCTCATTTACCGCGCTAATTCTAAGTCTTTTTTTGGGCGTTTAGTTAACCGGAATAAGTGGCTATTAAAATACAATAGTGGTGTTGTATATTCGACACGCTGCCGTCACCGGTATCGCGGGTTACACATTTCACCAGTGCAAAGATACAGATAATTACAACGTGCATTTATCAGACATTCAGACTATTGGGATTATCGTTTCCGAATAAAATTAAGAACGTTAGAGTGATGTGATATTAATATTGCATACATTTGTAACTTAAATTTATAATATTTGAGTTATAAAACGTTTTGAGAAAAAAATTACTAAAACTAATTTTTTTTATATTACCTGTCACCAATCATCAGCGTACGTTCTGGTATAACAGTGTGTTTTTTATGTATAGCATCCACAATGAATTTGTGTGGTTTCCCCATAACTACAGGTTCACGACCTGCACAAGTTTGTACTGCCATGACTATAGTCCCTGTCCCTGGAATTATCAAGCTTCCCGTCGCTGGAAAACTCTCATCTGTGTTTGTCGCGACAAAATGACATTCCGGATTCCTTGCTGCAATCGGATAATACTATCACAATCACAATTGACACTAATTTACTGGAATTTACCCAGATAACTTGAAGCTTTCAGCAGTTTAACATAGGATATATGTTGATCGAATCCAACAACAACTGCACTAACACCTTCTTCAGGTTTATAATCTTCAACTAGTGTACCCAAGTCACTTTCTAGGACATCAGGCTAAAAATATGAACATTTTCAACACGAATTTCACAAGATAGTTTAGTTCAATCGATCCTTACCCCAATACCAAAACTTTCAATTCCAACTTTCTGTAATTCCTGTGTAATACCTGTTGAGCCGATAACATATGCTTTCTTAACGCCTTTAGACTGAAGATATTCAGCCGTTACGTACGAGGTTGATATCATTTGATCCTGGAATTAGCTTTGAAATGCATATACTTTATACTAGTTTAGTTAATAGCTACCAGTAAGCATTTAAAACCTAAGAACGTCGCTTTCTTTTCGAAGTCTTCTCGCAATTTTGTGGAGTTGTTGGTGACATAAAAGATGTGTTTCCCCATTTCTTGAAGTTTGTTAATTACCTCTGGTGCTCCTTCGAGAGCCTGCATTTCCAGCCAAAGGACTCCATCACAGTCAGTTAAAACCGTATCAAATGAATCAAGGAATGTATTGAATTCGTCTGGGCTAAGTGAAGCGAGGTCTGTGTTAGTTTTGTGATACATGGTTAATAATTTTGGCTCAATTTTTGCAAAGTGTGTAATTTTGATTGAATATAACTCCTAATACGGGATTTTTTTGTCTGGTGTCGAACAACTTCTAATGATTTTAGTTAGACATCGGGAATTTGATTTAATTGCAATGACATTGGTTAACCTTAAAAATATCTAATTTACAATTAGATATTACTATTGAGGAGGGTAAATTATTGATATTGTCTTTTAATTGGTTTATTTCAATATATACTTTAATAGATAATATTATATGTGTATAATAAGCTTATTTGCGTAATTTATTTTTAAAATTAGTTATTTTTAATTTGGTTTTTCGGAAATAGATGGCTGTGATTTTTTTTTGAGAAATATAATTATCCCAGTAATAAAGCAATATAGAGTATGAGAATCACAAATCACAAGTTATGCTAATAATTGTCATCTTTATCGCCATAAAACTTCAAAATGGCAAACCGAACCATCCTAACTCATAATTATTAAATTACAAAAATAGATGGCAGGAAATTTCCACTATTTTTTCACTATTTCACTATTAGCGGATTTTAAAAATGCCACCAAATTACTTTATTCGTGGCCAAACATTGTTTTATTTGCTCTATTTATAAACCTTAAAGGTAATTTATAAACTTTACAACATCCTTGGGTGGTAACCCACCCACTTCGTCGGATAGAAGAAAATCATTGTTTAAAGAGGTTGTATCTCAAACCTTTCGCTGACTTACACGAGCAAATTATATGCTTGGACGTCTCTGCGTCCTCGTGACATAGCCTGCATGCTTCGCTGGACTCCTCTTCTCAGGTGGTACCTTAGGACAAAAGAGCCTAGTGAATGTAGTTAACTTGTACCGTGATAGTTCGAGTACCTATTGGTTGTTATGATATTTAAGTAGACGTTTTGTCTGCCTCATAGCGAGTGTATTTTCCCAGTGCTTTGTCTTACCTCCTCTTCACATACTTTCTCTCTCTTCCATCCGTGAATGGTGAGTCCACAAAAGGGTCCAATGAACTTGGTTCGTACCCCTGTCTTGGCCCGGTATACCTTTCTGGCATGGAACCCACATGAGGACAACGTGGTTGTTCTTAGTTGTTCATTCCCATATCTTGGAATCTTGGTCGGCATACAAGGTCTTTTAAGCGAACACATCAGAAACCAGTCAATGGCAATTGTTTCCGATTGTAGTATGATTGGGCTCTTGTATGCATAGTTTGGACTATATATTTCAATACCTGATTCATGATTGGAGGCATCGGTGTACGGATGCTCTTTTTGGAGATTCGATGAGAATTCTGAATGACTCCCCAAAAAAGCTTGGTATCTAAAGGTTTGTGTAGCGCAGCCACGCCTGTGTGATTTAGGATTTAAAGTTGACTCTGCAAGTCACCTGGCACCGTTTTGTTTAGTTGGTGGATGCGAATTACTCAAATACAAGGGCGGCAAGGACGTTTTTGGGCCCGCGCTCTTAAGCTCGTGGCGGCATGCCACGCTCTACATGACTTTGATAAACCTGACGTTGTCAAGTACATACAGCTGAGACGGCTAAGATGAATGGGGGACATCGAACGCATGTGTGATACATGCCCAACAAAGCTGTTAACAATACAGCAACCAATAGGCAAAGGAGACCAAAAGTGCGATAACAGGACCAGGTCCAAAAGGATGCAGCAGAGATTCCTGGGAATAAAGATCGATAGCGTGTC
This sequence comes from Mimaenictus wilsoni, assembly GCA_027575185.1. Lineage (NCBI taxonomy): Eukaryota > Metazoa > Arthropoda > Insecta > Coleoptera > Staphylinidae > Mimaenictus > Mimaenictus wilsoni. The sequence goes on from JAODAC010006662.1 coordinate 20,457, forward strand.
ACAAAGACGAAGGGAAGTGTATAATTGAGCAGGTCAAGACCCAAAGAGGGTTGTGGTGCCTTAATTGATTGATTAACTCGTCCTCTGTACTTCTTCGAGTTCACTACCACTTTACTGGTGCGTTTACTCTCTCAGTTCTAAGATTTCTCAATTAATTATTCATGTTCAATACTTATTTAACAGTGTTTAACAGAGCTATTTAACAACGTGTAACCCTGAGTATTTATTTTCACACAAAACTCAAGCCCACATATTCTGGCACAATTCATCAAATCAGATAGCAGTGCTAGTGGTGTTAATAGACTAGTATAAGAAACCTGTCATTTTGTCAGTAGTTTAATTCATCATTAACCCCAACACAATACTGTGGGGTTCCCGTGTTATAGAACAGATTAAATTTTAAATATAAAGGAAATATTTAAAAAATTGGGAACCGCTATGATTAGTTGTTCAATGGGTTGAGCAAGTTTTTTTAGTACTAGGCCAATAATATACTGGGCCACACACAATGTAACAAGTGACGATTTAATTTGTATGTGCACACATCGGGGGGGGGGGGGGGTCTCTTGGATCGCCGCAAGTCGCAGGTTGCTGATCCCTGGTATACTGGATGTATTTTAAATTATATTCCATAAGTTACGTAAATTATCTTTTGACTAAATTGGATTTTACTTTGCAACTTGACTTTAATATCTCCTTTTTGACAAAAGTGAAACACAAGTAAACAATTAGCACCTTGAGTATGCAAAAAATAATATTTTGTAATATAATACATTATAATAATGTTTATTAAATAGTTAAATATAATATTTACATATTATGTGAACTGGATCGAAAGAAAATATAACATAGTTATATCTATAAATAATAAATATATTAATAAATATAAAAAAAAAAACATGAAACTTAACAAACATATGCAAAGATTAATATATATTATTACTTCGACTGAAAAAAATTAATCTATGAAAACTGAGTTTATAGTCATGCAGCTATTTGTTTCGACGATGATAAATATAAAATAAGTGCACTTTAAGCGCACTTCTATTAACTTTCTTTACAGTAATTATTTCACCAGTAACTTCATAGTTTTTTCAATGTGCCGAAGGATGGTTGCCGGAACTGCCTCGGCCATTGCCTTCTGAAACTGACTGTGTTCAGCTAATAATCCGAGGAGCATTTTAGCATGTCGTCTGTAAAATAATAATATTATTGCATACTTGTATACTAAAAAAGAAAAGACTGATGATAACCTACCGAGTTTCCAGGCTTCCTTCCATAAGACCATTAGCACCAGCTAATAGAATCTTGTCGCGCGTATCACGTGGCAATTGAAATACCTTCTCAGCACCTAATCGATGTACAATATTACAAAGAAGTCGGGCGGATGCGCTTCGTACGACCGCGTTTTGATGCAAACACCCTCGATAGGTAATTACAGAGACCAATTTCGGGGCGGATAGTTGTGAGCTCATTTCATCAAGGGCGGCATTCGCGTCGCTGCGTAGAAATTTATTTGTATCTGCGGTACGATGTAAAAGTGGTGTTGCGATTTCATCCAATTCCTAAAGAAATACATTGATGTATAATGTGTTAAATTCGGTTAGATTGAGGTATTCTAATAGGGGGTCTCCAATTGAATATATTAGCGATTCTGAGATCATATCCGAAATCATATACGAATCAGTGTGAAATTAGTACGTCACACACTGCACCCACAGTGATGATATTCTCAAAAGAGAGCCCTACATGTAGGGTTATGTAGGGTCATGTAGGGTCATCATGACAAACTTAGTTAAGCTATCTTAAATTTTAGTCATGACTAAGGCCCGCGGCTCAAAAGTGGTGCAGACAATTATATCCATGCCGCGGTTAATCCCCCCACCATCCTCCTTGTCAGTTAACCTTTTTCAAAGAGGCACAAGAATGCTCATGGGGAACCTGCTCTCGAGTCTCAGTAACGTCCGTGGGGACTCTCACCTCTAGGTCAATAAAAAACCCCGTGAAGGCGTTTACAATGATTATCGAATGTGGCCCTTATTGCAAGTAGTTTATGGAATAATACTTATTGATTTAAAGCTATAAAATAATGGTCATAAATTTCACCCACAATGATATCTCCAAAAGATACCCATACATGTAGAGTTATGTAGGGTCATGTAGGTCATCATAAAAAACTTAGTTAATCTTTCTTAAATTTTGGTCGCAAATAAAGCCCGCGGGCCGAATGTGGTCCAGACAATTATATCCGGCCCGCGGTTAATCCCTCCCCCTCCTCTTTGTTTGCGATGAGCCACAATATGCCCACTCCTATCTATTATTTTTCAAAAGAGGCCTAATAATGCTCATGGGGAAACTCCTCTCCAGTCTCAGTAATGTCTGTGGGGAGCCCCGCCCTCTAGGTCAACAAGAGAACCCCGTGAATACGTTTACAATGATTATCGAATGTGGCCCCTATTGAAAGTAGTTTGTGGAATACTACGTATTGATTTAAAAGTATAAAATAATGGCATTCCTAGAATGACTAAAATTAAGGATGAAAATTGCTGACTCATACTTACCATTTCTAAAGGTCTTCGGCTTGTTTTTGCCAATTCCATCGACGCATAGCAAGCACTCCTTGCTACCTGCGAGCGCAAATTACGAACATGCTTCCCAAGCATGACGCACACAGCATGCATTTGATTCTCGACCACATCCCTATGATGCCTAATCAGTCTCACCAAGCCCTGCAGACCTTTCATCGTCACTTCCCACTCGGTACTCTCCAACTGTGCACACACATCGTGGAAAGCCTCCCGCGGTTTTGTATACGGTCGATCACCATTAGCCTCCTGGCATTTTCCAATTCCAACACTACATTTCGAAGACTTTCGTCGGGCCAATGATGATTTAACAGGACCTTTAATTGGCGACCGTTTCTCTGGACTAACGCTCTTATACAACTCCTCCGGTATGCCCGTGTCATCAATGGACTCGCTGGCCGAGCCTGGCAGTGGGGTCTTCACAATCGTTGCCGATCTAGGACTACTTGCTGGAAATGATCCTGATGTGTCGTTAAGGGTTGGAGCCGAACTGATGTTTTTTCTTTGAAGGTGCGTTACTATTCCAACGTCAATGGTACGATGAGGAGCGTCCAAATCATCAAAGGTCACTTTAGAGAACTCGAGGCTGTTTGTGGTTTCATTTTTGGAAAGGGTTCTTTCGCCAAAGTTAAGGTTATTCAAGCTACTAGAGGAACGGAATTCGGCTTTTAGACTAATGTTGTCTACTTCTTCTACAAGGGTTTCTACAGTATCGATTGTTTCATCAGGAGGATTAACATCTGCCACCACAACATCCTCAACTTCATCGTCGAAACTCTCCGGTTCACTGTCAAGCTTCCTTGGGCTTTCTATCCGTACGAAACGTTCAGGTTGTGGACTGATTTCAGGAGTCAATGTTGGTGTAACCACATCCGGCGTAGCAATCCTCTCATTCTGAATCTCAGGAGGTGGTGTAAAATAACCAGATGATTCGCTTCCAGAAGAGAATGGTTGACGATTTGACGAGTTGTCACGCTTGTCGGATGTTGACCTCGGACTTGGACTTTTCACACTGTACAAAAAATTAATTATTTAAAATATTTCAGGGAAATCAATAGTGTGCTTCTCTCTAAGGGGATCTTACACTATCTCAAAATCTTCCGGGAGGGCAGTTATAGACAGCACGGGAGTTCCTATTGGCTGAGGTGATAAGTTTCCAACTTTACGGTTCCGACACACGCGATAACACCACTGAAACGGATTCCGCCATTTGTATTTCTCATCCCTTAAACCCCACACGTTGCTCTCTTCGGAGTTATTAAAACCATTGTGACAGAGCATTTTTTTGCTATTGTTACTAAGATCTTGGTTTTAATATAAAATTGTAGCACTTGTGGCGGATAATTTTAACGCATTGTTGTTGGTGGCGGCGACGCGTGGCGGCCGTTGCCGCCTGAACACGCATTGATTCGATCTGACCACCGCCGCGACCGGACCTCTGCAAGTCCGACTCGCACACCTGCTCCCCTCGCGTGCGCCCCCCTTTGAGGAGCCGTGTGGCGTCGTACGTCACACAATTTACCGGAATAATATCGACCAACGTGTCGGGGGAGGTGGGGTACACCATTTGCCTACCCGCAGCACCATACATTTGCATGTATCGTGTGGTTTTTGTGCTTTATGGTTAAATATATTGGTAACGTCGCTGTTCCGTTAGGTGCGCGTTTCTGTGTGAAGGAATTACACTAAAGAAGCGGCACTCTGACCCCTCGAACGCCCTTTTCCGATGTTTAACCTGCGATGGGGAAGGGGCCAATCAATTTATTCAATGTATTTTAATGCTCATAATTTGTTCCTTTCGTTCCACTTCCAACTATAATTGGTATATTATCTTATTTATGGAGAGTTCATGATGGTTTTATAGCGGTTTTATATATAGATATTCACGGTTTGAAATTGAAATATATCAGGAATGCATCAGTTGCATTACGTCAGTAATGCAACAAGTTTATTGGTAAAATCGAAAAGTAATGTTTCTGACACGTGTCTTGTGTGTCGCGTGTACTGGTTCCATTCGGAGTGTTGAATCTTTAACTACAAGGGAGGATCTTAAATGATTATAAATGCATGTGCTGGGAATTATCTGGCCTGTCAACACATAGGTTTTATAAAAGTATAACTGCTCTAGTTTGTATTTACATTCCATAAGTAATCATTACTACATTGTGCGGTAACATCAATTGATTACTCATTAAAAGTCGATTGAGTTATTTTATTGTAAGTAATCAGGGCGTGTAATAATTTTCACACATTTTAAAATCTAATCGCAATCAACCGAATACTTGACACTTCCAGAATCATGTTTGTAACGTTTTTTTTTCGATTTTGGCCGACTATGGACCACGTAAAATAGTTTCCCATGATGTTTCTCTCCACTTTCTCCCCTTCCAGCTTTGTAATGTTTTATTATATTATAAAATCATATGGAATAACAACTAGGAAATAATTATTTATTCCCCAATGCGACAAATTTTGTTTCAAAGGCCAAATTCAACTGTCATGATCCGTGCCTCATCATGGATATGGGGATGTTAAAAAAGTTAATGGGGCCACTATTTTGATATAGTTTAATGGATATAAACTTTTAAGCTTTTCTGCCGTCGACTTATGTATTTATAGTTTTTGTAAAAGTTGTGAAAGGACAGTTCCTCACATTTTTAATCATTTCATAGCAGCGTTTTTAATTTAATCCAAGGCGATCAACGCCACTAACTTTGCGACCATGTTTAATTTATTGTAAATTGATCAATTTCCCTTTGAGTTCAGCGAGACCTAGCTGCTTGCTGCCTAGACGGAAGTTATTCAGATGCTAGAAATGCGCAAGTGCAGAGAACAGATTTCATGGCAAACTTAAAATTTCATGACTATGTTTTATATCATAATGCAAATTAAGCTTCTAATCCAATAATCACTTGCCAAAGCTCATATGTATAGAGACTTTACCTCCATCTCTAGTGGTTATTATGTCACTCTGTCTTGGAGACGGTCTCACCCGTTCGAGAAGGCTACATCACTCCATGGGACGTCTGGTGCTTATGTATGCGTCTCCACGCATCATAATACCACTATGATAGTTCGCAAGTATTGAATTTCTTCTAGGCCTATCTTAATTGTCACTTTGTATCTATTTTATAAGTCTATTAAATTGCGTCAAACTTCTAGTGCATTCATCTGTTTTCTATCATATTTCTACTGTCACTTTAGCTCATCCGCCCTTGCTAATTCCAAAGGCTAATTCCGATGGTCCGAGATATTCCTAGTGACTTTATGTGACACCTTTTCGAAGGCAGCCTCACCTCTTCGGGATGGCTAAGTCTCTTCTGCTAACAAGAATCTACTGACTCATACTAAGCCGCCTAGAACAACATCCTACACGAGCACCTGATTTCTGAACTTCTCTTGAATCTTTCACTCGTTCAACGACCTTCTTCGTGACCACCACTTTTCAAAACTGTCGTTTATTTGCATCAATACTTTGTCTTTATAAATGTCGTATGATAATTATTTTCCTATAATTAGTAGCCCACAAATCCTTTACTCGTTGTCTGAATTTCTTCCAGGTCACAATAACTTTTCTCTTGCGTTATGCTCTCACTTTTGATACCAAACTATGAGTCTCACTAAGCATCTTCATTTAATAACTACCTATGTAACTATAGATTTTTTTTTCTTTTTTATTTGTTCAGAGATATTATCTTTTCTAAACACTTGAAGTTTTCCACCTTTAGAAAATACTATATAATTAGAAACACTTGCACCCTACTCAATACTTTGCATACATTTTTAAATCGTGCCCTAAATGCATACCCTACAAACATTCTCAACACGAACAAAATATGAATATTCAAAACACCGACCCCATTTTTTAATAATAACTCTACAGTTCACAACCATTAATCGAACGTAACCTATTCAACCACTTACTTTCAATTTGGGACCTCAATAACTTGAAGAAAAGCCGAAAAGTCCTAGATAAGTGTTCCATAGTAGATAATCAATTTCCTAAATGGCTTTCAATACCCGCTCAAGTTTATCCACTAATTGAAATTATAATTTAATGCTACCGCCCATAAATGATTAATTATCAATCGATTTCCGAATGTGGGGTACGAGTAGGTGAAAATTGATATAACCTACATTTCGTTCGCACCAATTTCCATGGATACTCATCAGCCAACAATAAACAAATTTAAGTAGGGTGAGGACATCAGGTGTAAAATATTCACAAAATAGGGCAATGTAACAGTGTTATGTACACTTGAATATATGATGTCGAGAGTTTGATGTTTATTTTCACTTGTGTAACTTGGTAGTCTATGGATTTTATGTCTGATTTATTATTGATGAGTTTTCCGCCTTACTCACTGAACCTTTTCATAAGTCAACAAAAAGGAAGAAGGTGAGGAGGAAGCATTTCATTATAGAGTATTAGGGGTATAGTCTAATTTTTGGGCGTGATAGGTTTTCAAGGGTAATTCACGGTTAAACAAAAACTGAAATTATTCACGTTCAAAATAGATCGGATATCTTTGGTAGTGCGTTAAAATGGCATAGGTTATGTGAGGATGATTAGGTCTTGTTTAGTCGAGCTTTAAAATGATGTGGCGATTCCCGCTACACTTTGGCGTGCATTTGTGTTTCTTCAACTACTTTTCTATACCTCTCTTCCAACATTTGTTTTTCCAAAATTCCCACTAACCAATTACTTCTACGCCTACAAGCAGTCTACCTGCTTCTCTTCGTCTCAAGCTAACCCAAACTAACCATTGCATGTACTTCCTTCGCTTCCCAATTTCTTCTACCTGGATCGACCCTTTCTAAACTCGAGGCTGCACTGAATTTTTTTTTTCATAGCCGCGGGACTTAGTCTTCTGCTTTGGTACCGACAAGACCTCTTTTGCTACCTCGCGATTGCAACTGTATTCTTTGTTGTGTGTTTGTAAACTCTCCAATCTGTCTGTTAATAAACAGTGTACATAAATCAATACATCTCTATCAATCACTCAAATCAACCGGTATCTATAACTGCCACAATAAGATGATTAAATTTTATCCCACGTGAAGTTGCGAATTATTCCTTAGATGCACTAGTCACGTGCCCAGGAGCCTCAGATGAGAAAAGGCCCACTGCGGTCTGGAAACCCCTTTCGCTCAGTAGACGGCATGGCATACTCATATAGAAACTAGGCCCATTTGTCCTACGTTCCAAACAGGGGGATCCCATAGGATACCTGCGAGTTTTGATAATTTCGAGATACCAATACCAAAAAAAGATATAGAAAGGTTCCCCTAAACATAAAGTATCTAGGGACCTAAGATAACCCCAATTAGCCTCTGGCGACACATTAAGTTAATTTAGAAGCTATGAATAAGATTTTCATTTCTTCTAAAAATTTCCTTTAAGGTTATTCATACCATTTGTATTTGCGTGTTGGTAGCATTTTCCTGTGAAAAAATCAAAGGTCATCGCGATAACAATTTCTTGCTAGTCATTTCTTTCTTCGTGTAACTTTCCAAAGTTTCATGTTTTACAAAATATGATGAAATCGTTTTTGTTGTACTATAGTGCCTTCTCTCTGGATACCTGTGTATTGTTTAATATTGACTTTATTCTCTCATTCTACTTGTTCATGTTTTCGATTTAATAAAATTATGGTAATTATAGACATGAGGATTATGAGAAAACAAACTGTTTGCCCCTAAATTATGGGTTGAAACATTTATAGTAATTCTTGGGGCTCAAGGTTCATTCAATTCTACGAATAATTATACGTCTAGGTTCAACTGCGTAGTACTTTCTACTTACGGTGAGTAGTATGGTATAGTCATGGGTCCTTTCTTCTTTCCCGCATTGTTGACATTCTTGGTTCTTATTCGTAGTTTCGAATCGTAAATAGGTACCGGAATGCCACTGCGCAGGTCCCGCCAATTGCCACCTTGCCGCATACTCGTCGAACCTGCAAAAATCTCTAAATTTAGACATTCTAGAAACAACGCCTAAATATTTCAAAGGCGTCGTAGTTTTCTAAATAATACTTACTGGAAGAAGACCCTGATGAAAATGTATGCTCCTTTCGAAACCGATCCAATCCACTGATCTGCTCCGAGGAGAAACTCTTTCGTATGGGTTCCTGTCCATCTCCTTTCGACAGATAATGTCTATCAGTTCCACCGCCATTTATAAACCTCCCGTGACTGTAAGAAGGCTGTGCTTGAGTATAAGAAGGTTGATGTGTGCGTTGAGACTGAAGTTGGCCACTTTCCCTATCGGGAAAACAAGGTCCCGAAGGTGGCGAGAAGGACCGACCGCGTTGACTACGATTGCGACCACTATGTCTAGGTGTCTCCGTATTCGTTGCTATATTCTTGGACTCCTTGGTACTCTTCACAAGGTATAATTCTCGAAGGGAACCTAAACAAAGTAGGGAGTAAATTATATGTTTGTAATAGAAAGCATGAGGAAAGTACCGCTAGATGATTGTTTCCCACCTCCGGCGACGTTCGTAAAAGCGGTCGGGTCGATGGCCCATACCTGCGTTCGATTTCCGAGTTGTCCTTCATGTGATTCTTCCTGAAAATAAGTTGTGTTTTTAGATTAGATAGATATTAGATAGAAAAAGGGTACAGATTAATTTCTCCATTGTTTCGCATAACTTGGAAAACTTACAACATATAAATTGTTGAGGAATAATGGACGTAAGGTTACCAATCGGCACACAATCATTTTTCAGGGAATTGTTCACTCACACTTTGAATTACTTATAAAACATAATGACGAATTTAGAAACGCGAATAATGATAGGTAATCCTACACTAATTATTATTTACAATGGTTGTCAGTGGGCATTGTTGATGAGGTTGCTGATGTGCGCATTTTCACGTTTGGTTCGACCGTAACCAATTCAGCCGCGATACGACCAGCGAAAGCGCCCGCCGCGCTCTGACGTCCAACTTTTTCCAACGTTTGTGTGATCGATATTTATCGCCTCATGGGACATGGTGGCGTTGCCACTGCTTCACAATCGCCTACCACCTCCAAAGACCACGACCAGCTATCGCACGAAACATATTACGTTC
>JAODAC010006673.1:0-30094 GCA_027575185.1 Mimaenictus wilsoni
AGATATAACCTGACACAGATATATCATTTAGGTTATGGACCCTGATTGAATGTAATTCTCAAACGACGATAGTGAAAAATATATATAGCAATTGAAAGACTATACTTCCTCAAAGTCTTGGACATCTTCTACTTATGAATATTCGACCTGGACATATATCTACATAAAAATATCTCATGACCATATCAAATGTTCTCAACAATGATTATTTTGAAAAATAAATAAAGAATAAGCATTTCAATGATGTAATTATTGCCGTTTTTCTTCAACGATGTATTACTTGAAGTGTTTCTTCAACATAGTATCAAAAAAAAAAAAAATGTTCCCTTGTTAATATTAAAGGAACCTTACGTTTCATACAACTGAGATTACCTTCATATCAATACACCAATATCGGACAAAAAACAAATCCCAATTCCAAATCGAAATGCGAAAGAAATTTAATCAAACCCTAACCCTCGTCATCGCCCTCGCCCCTTCTCAAAGTTTTATCCCTTTTGATATCATATTGTGTCTGTATCGTCGAGATAAAAATATTAATAAAGCGCGTCGTACACACACGCACTCGTATCCGAACAGTGCAAACAGCCGAAACATGAATAACAACATCTTGTACGTTTCATACGTTCCATCAAATTTCCCTCATCCGGCCTGGGCCTGGGCGTATTGTCTTTATTGTCCTTTATTATCCATCATCCGTGCGGAGCTACACACGGTGATTGGGCGCACTTTGAATCCGTGCATATTGTTGTTCAAACAACAACCGGCAGCAGTGGCGTGGGTGGATGTGCTAGCTGCGCCCAGCCAGCGGATGCGAATCTTGATAACATCCGGGGTGCACGGAATACTTCAAAACTGGGTGTGTTGTCTCCTTTTCCCGCTATCGGTTTACCGATGCGAAGCACGTGGGGGCGGCGGATGGCGCCGGTGGAAGTGGAAGTCGGAAGAGAAGCACCGCATCGGGAGAGGTGAAAGCCGAGCGCCACCGCTTGGCGCGTATCGCATGGCCTATTTTCGGCAGAAAGGGGTTTAAGCCGGTGCGGACTGCTGACGGGATTTACCACTTTCCGTCCATGGTCCGCCTGCTTGCGAACTGCGGCGTCCTTTGTCCTTGAACCACATCAATAACGCTCGAAGTCAACGGATCCGGTTGAACTGGGGATCGAACTGATCTGATAGTTCATTCAAAGATTTCAACAACTGAATACTGCAGTTTATCCCGTGATCACTCTCGGGAATGTGCAGTGGTCGAATTTATGAGGGTTGTACGAAAAATAAGGTTCCCATATGTTTTACAGAGAGAAAACTAATGCACTAAGATGTCTAAAGACGTGACCTGATATTAGAACTGAACAGTCAAAGTTAAGTTAAGAAGTGCTAACATCACCTGGGGGATAGGTGTCTTTAAATACCTCCAAAGTGATTCGTGGAAGGGCTGGACGTTGAGGTGAATGACCTGGGAATTCTTTTTCTGTCATGTTTGATCGAATGATCTTTGAAGCCTTGACCATAAGATAGAATTAAACAAGCTAAAATTGAGTTATGAAGTCCTGACATCTTCCAGAGAACAGATACGGATGAAAAATCTGATCTCCATTCTATCAATACGTAGATGAAATGAGATGCTCCTATTTCTTGATGAAAGACTATTTTATATAATATAGTTCAAAGAAAAAGAGCTGACCTCTTTCGGAGGATTAATTTCGGAGATGAAATTTCTTCCACTTTAATCAGATTTTTCACGGCTTTTAATAAGTTGGATTTTAATCATGAGCTTCCTGTTTCATCCGTGCTTATTTATCCACCATATCATCATCGCAGTGGTAACACAGAAAACCTTCCCTTGGGAAAACCCAAGGGAAGGTTTTCCCGATGACTTTTTTGGTATACACTGATTGCCTTTTATCGCAGTCGCGCATGGCATGATGAGAAAGGGTCGCCTGAAATTCGTCGCTTCAAATGCAGGGTGCAAATGAAAATCCCCAGGATACATAAGTGGTCCACAAATACCCACGGCAGCAGCGCGGGAATGCGTGAAAAAATATCACAGCTCACATACAAAGGGCGGATGAAAAATGAGGGAAAACGGGAACGTAACAAATAAGCACTCCTTCATTACAGCGACGGGTCGGTCGGGCTTTGATATTTTTCTTATTCTCATATTTCACCATTTGTACGCTTTTCCACATATTTGTAAAGTTTAGCTTCTGAGTTGAGAAGGGTTCAGGAGTAATTTTAAGTATTTCAATTATATTAATTTGTTTATTCCGAAATAAACCTGAAAATAAAAGTAATATAATTTAGGGTAATATATTATTGTAAATGTAGAATGTAGGTAATGAGTTTTTATACACCTCCAGAGAGGTTCGGGATGGGGCTGAACGCCAACGTGAATGACCTGAGCGTTGGTAGCATTTTCTTGTTAAAGAGTGGTATACTGAATTATTGTACCGAACTTATATGAATTGAATTAGTGTCGAGTTTCAAACACCTCCAGAGTAGCTCGTGAAGGGGCTAAGACACCTAGGAATTTTCAATCATCGGAATTGGGCTGTAAGCCTAGGAAGGACATTTTTCTGGCGTTACCGGCAGCATGCTAACCGGAACAAGTGACCCTTCGGAAAATCTTATGAGGATCTTACTCAGATCGGTTTTTGCTCTACCCACGTCTTCATGTGTGTATTCCTACGGGACTGTATATTTTGGTTATATCAAAGGAAGGCTAAATAGAGTATCAGAGTTGTTGTTATCAATTCATTCTCCGTTTGGTACCTGATTTATAAACATACCGACAGTATCCCAGTGGTTCTCGTCTAATAACATAAAACGGATTACTGTGTCGTACGTACGCTGTCTTACATTATGTCTTACGTATTTTTAAACATATCCCAAGTTTAGTAGTTGAAAAAGGTTTATTAGCATATGACCATTTCTCCACAGAATGCGCATTCATCTGTGCTTTTCTTTCCTAGTACTCACCGAAGCATACGTACCCCTTGAGGACCTCTGAAGTCAACAGATCTACTTCGCCATGTTTTCATTCAAGGCAAGTTTCAGGTTCTACCTTCTTTGTCAAGTCCCTGTGGTCTTCTCGCGTCGTCTTAACACAGTTGACATTGGGTCTTCTTGCTTTGTGGCCCAGGTTTTAGCGCACTCTGCTACCATCAAGTCGATGGGAATCATACCGGTTATGACAAGAGCAGCATCAGTGGACATCGTCTGGTACACTTCCAGTGACTGTACATCTCCAGAGTGATCCGTAGAGGGGCTGCACGTTGAAGTAAATGACCTGGGATCAGAACTGGGAGCATTTCCGTATTTGCTCGCCGTTGTCTAGCTTTTCAAGATTATGCGACATGTCGGAGAGTACGTTCCTACTGACTTTGCATAGTCCTTCGACCGCTGCGTTTAATTGTTTTCATAGCAACTAAGTATTTTAGAAAACCGCGTCGGTAGCGTTTAAAATATTAATAGAATTTACTCAACAATGCAAACATCAAAACACTGCACATATTATTAATTCACAATCCCCCAACTTATATTTATAAAACCAACAAAAACCCAAAAAAAGTTGTTCCCCGAAGTGATGAGAACAAAACCCATTGAATTTTTTTATCCGCACAACATCTCCGGAAGCTGTCCCTTTTTTTGTGGCATATTGCCCTGTGAAATCGCGTGAAAATTCGTGAATTACGTGAAAAACGGAAGCATACAAGAATGAAAAACGTGCGTTTCAAGTTGATTATAAAGAGCATTCCTCCAGGGAGATGCGGTAGTGGCCATCTGGTTGAGACTACTCGTAAAAACTCAACCGCAGCAATGCTGACTTTGCACAACTGCCGCGCGTCTCGAATACACAATAGAAAACGGAATAACCAAAGATGGATCGTCTTTTTCCGCGGATAACCATGCGTCCCGCATATCTGGCACTGTATATACCCACCCATCCACACAAGCATCTCCACTTACCTCCCATATCCGCATTCAGCATGCCCCAGTATCTTCCTTTCAAGCTCGTGCTAACTCCTCGTCATTCTTCTAGCTCGTCTCACTTATGCTACACGTCTTTTCGCGCGCATATCATTCCCGGAATCACAATGAGATGAGCGTTCGGGTGGATATCTGCAAGCCAGAAAATGGTTCCTAGACGAAAACGGAGACATTTCTTCAACGTATATATATGTTTTTATTGTTTCATACGTTTTACGCGTTTGTGTACTTTTTGGAGTGTATTTTTCTGGGGTTTAGTACGACATTGTTGGAATCGTAAACGTATTTTATTGCGTCAAGTTTCCTATTGTGTGAAACTTAACCACGTTTTACGATATCGAGTTTTCTTACAAATTTGTATAGTTTATTAGTTACCCCTTTTCTTGGGTTGTAAAGAATTGTAAAGAAGTACAATGTTTACAGGAATAATTAACCGGTATAAATGTATCAGCATCCGTAATTTTGCAGTTACAAGATTATGCAGAGTTTGTGTATAGATAGCTCCAGAGTGGTTCGTGGAGGGGATGCTCGTCGAAGTGAATGACTTTTGAAATTTATAATTTTGAGCATAAAATTGAATTGTAATGCGTGCGCCTCGGAAGTTACAAACTACAAGTTATGTGACTGCATGTAGCGAAATGTTTTTTCCCCAGACCTAACCAACCACCAAGTAGCTTTATGTGTTTTATCTCTTATGTTTTGCTAAAATTGCCGGTTAACGTGGTATACGCGAAGAGATGCGAGGAGATACGAGAAGATGAAGATTGTCGGTGACGGTCTCTCGGTGATGGACTCTCGTTAACGCACTAGCTAATAACCGCGGACTTACTAGTGGCGGCTGCTGATGTCGGACTTGCAGACAATGGCAGACTGTCGATTGAGGGGAATTGGTCGACTATTTATACCTTGGAGGATATCAAAGATAGAGGTGATGACGCACCCATTTCTTTTTTTGTCACCGCGGAAATATGAAAGCTGCGACGCTATACTGATGAGACTATTTTCGAAGGACTGCTGGCGGACGACTACCCGTCGCCTGCTGTGAGGGAATCAGGGGATCAAATATCCTAACTCAAAAAATCAAACACACTCATCCAAGTCTCGGACGGAACTCTCTTTATTTGGCGCGAGCTCGATGCTTTTATACAGAAAGGTCGCACCCCTTGCCTCTTTACGCCGTCAGTAACCGCCGTTGGTACGCGCCAATCCTCAGTAACGGCTGTTTCTGACGAGTAACACCTGTATCCGCCTCTCAACGGTTTCTAACCGATTTCAACTCTTGTGTTCTTTGTTCCTTGTCTCATCGTATCCATCGGTTCTGAGATGATCAGAGATGATTTCGACGCCTCAGCATTCGAGATGTTTATGTCTAGATGATTAGGATTTCGGCGGATATTTATGTGATTGTTGTTAGTTCTACGTGCATGAACCGCGGTTAGTGACCGCCACAAACGTATCAAGTTATTTAAGGTTACAACGAAATACCAAGTCAATTCGAATATGATTGTCGATACACCGACTTCTATTTAAAAATTTCCGATAAAAATATAAACATTAACCCGGAAAACTCTATATTCTTCCCACATTTACCAAATTTGTCAACGCCATCTGTGCGTAACGAACGTTTGATAGCCTGCTCTAAATTCTAAAACACGATGCACATTTTCGAGATAACTCAGATTAGATACGAGTCAAATCATGACAACACTAAAAGCGAAAAGGTTTCTGCTGTTGGCCAGCAAGCCACACCGACGATGACGACGACGAGACGTGCTTGTAATAAAAGGAGAGGCTGAGACTGCCATCGTCCTGAACGCCAGAATGGAGTAATTCGATTTGAAATTTTACGATCCTATCCCATTTCCTTTATCATAGGCCGATTTTTACGACTATTTCAAACCCCCTGTGAAGCATCTGGTCCTTCCAATCGTTGATAAGTTTATAAAATCACTTAGTAAGTCAATTCATTTCCATTCTAAGAGTTGGTATTTACATTTTCTAGTGGGAAAAAAACAAGAATAAAGCTCAAATATGAAAGACATCAACTTTTTACTGCTATTATAACCCTTACAATTCATGTACATATTCGCACACATCTATCCATAGATCGAATGCAATTAATTCCGGTCTACCGTGCCCCTCATTTGAAGCACAGTCATATTTGCATGTATGTGACGACGACAAAATATCGATAGTCATAACAAAAGGGCGCAAATGATTTGCCATGTTCCACGGTTGCTGCCCAACGTCACTTCGACACGCTTCACACACGTGGAAACAAACAAGTCGCTAACAATAAATAATCGAGTGGACAATAGATGCGCGCATGTGTCGACCGACCTGACGAGGGCGCGCAAATCGCACAATTACCCATCGCGACCCAAAAGAGTGCAATTTCCCCCTACAACGCGTTAATTGGTATTTGCAATTATTTTGCCCTATTGTGCAAACAGCAATCAGAGCCAGAGGAGTGGAGGCAAATGTCATTCCTATCGGCGCGCCAGTGGCCCAGTACAATAAATATGTAAATATTAACGCTTCGAACAACTGTTGATTTGATGGAAATATTTATTGCTTTATGTATAACAAAATAGAAAATTGATTTGAATTTAAATTTAATCATTTACACGCTTTGTACGCTAAATTGAAAACATCGTTTTGATTTTTTTTGTTGAAGTACTACTTTTATTACGAATTTCGCGCGATTAGTGCAACGTGCTTACAGTGATGCCAGTTATTCGGAGAAACGATGTAACGATTGCCACGTCAACTGCCTGACGAACAAGGAAGAAACATCGATTTTTTCTTCAGTCGTCCATAGTTCAGCAAAACATAAAGAACGCTCAGTTAATTTGAGTATTACAGTTTTATAGAGGGCTACACTCTTTATTAGAGGTGTTAA
Organism: Mimaenictus wilsoni; assembly: GCA_027575185.1. Taxonomy (NCBI): domain Eukaryota; kingdom Metazoa; phylum Arthropoda; class Insecta; order Coleoptera; family Staphylinidae; genus Mimaenictus; species Mimaenictus wilsoni. Next base: position 6,893 of record JAODAC010006673.1, read on the forward strand.
AGAATTCAACTAATTGCTCCTCACCACTTTTACCGGTTTCAGTCTCACTATTGACGCCTCTAATTCCTACATCGAGAAAGAACTTCTACCATCCTATTTACACAGATCTTTTTCCATGATTCTTCGTAATCTTGCTCCTTTAAAAAATTACCAAATTACTAATTACTCATTGTGAGATTACTCATTGTGAGATTAACTCTAAGAATGAAAAATGAGCTGTAATTTACTAAAAAGTACCCAAAAATACCAGTTATACAATGAAAAGTTTCGCGCTCACGCCTCGCCAGCTTAATTCAATGAATTACCCCGTTTCTGGACATTCTACGAACGCTCAAAAATCCTCAACGCACTCCTCCATCGGCGTCGGCATGTAAAATTTCGTTACAACTTCGAATCGTCTTCGACCAAACTTCGCCCTGTATCCGCCAACTCTTGCCAACTCCTTTGGGTATTGTTGGGTTGCCTATTTGTGTATGCAGCACACGCTGTCTTAATGAACGATGGCGCATTTATGAACACCGAATGCAAATTCAATTGGCGAACAAATGTCGCCTATTGTTTTCACCCGCTTTCAAATAGCGCAGGGCGAGTGCCATTCGTCGTTCTGCAACCCAACTTGCCTCCAAAGAACTTGGGTTGCGAAAAGTGCGCTAAACGTTGCCTAACTGCATAATAATCGCTATTTGCAAGTTGTCTACGATTATGATGGAATCATTTATCACACAGTGCGCGACTTCGTCTGTTTTACAATCTACAATGACATGGTAGTGCTTTGATGTGATATTTCTTTGAAGCACCACGTGGATTGCATGTTTGTCACTCACTTCTAGCCTGTTTTCCCCGCTTGTCACTTCTTATGTCTTGTTTTTCCGTCTTGCGTTTGCTGCGTGGCATTCTTTGTTGTTCGTGGTGCTCTCACTTCGCTTTGTGCTCTCATTTTCTACGGAAATGTAGTTTAAACTGACGTGCTGTACATGTTACGACGTTCCGGGTGATATTAATTAGGAAACAATAAAGTACTCACATGTCTACAGAATGACAGATGTCGCTAGAAACAATGAGACTTAAAAGTGCTTGTTAGGGTTTATATGGCAGGTAGCAAGTGTTCCTTCGTGTTTTAACGTTGTTTCTTTTTGTTTCCAGGTTCTATCAGCAATATAGATGGTGCTGAATATAGTTGCAACAAAAGTCAAGTGCGTAAAGTCATTTCCGGCGTGGTTGGTGCTGCTAGTAGTGTTACTTCGATTCAAGTTGCTAATTTACTGCGTCTTTTCAAGATACCACAGGTATGTCGTTTCTTTTCTTTTCAATTTACACAAACTAGGAATGTCGATTGTCGATACATCTGTCGCGGCAATCGTTTTTCGTAGCGCAGTAAATGCACTGGGTCCGACAAAGGTGTTGTTTTTCAGCTTTTTGAGATAACGCGATTAACGGGTCAGACAAAGGTGTTGTTACGATGTAAAAATAGGCAAGGACTGAGTTTGCAGCCTTTTGTCATAGCGCGGTGAACGCACTGAGTCCGAGAGGTGTGTTATTGTGAAGTAAAATAAGGGAGGGTTGAGTTGGTAGTATTTTGTCATAACTCGGTGAACACACTGGGTCCGACAAAGATGTTGTTATGACGTAAAATAGGGAGTGACTAAGTTTCCAGCCTTTTAAGTTAACGCGATGAACGCACTGGGTGTGACAAAGGTGTTGTTACGATGCAAAATAGGAAAGGATTGAGTTCGCAGCCTTTAGTGATCGCGCCATGAACGCACTTGGTCCGAATAAGGTGTTTTTACGTCGTAAAGTAAAGAAAGACTGAGTTGTTGGTAATATTTCTTTAATTTATGAAATGTACTGGAATTAAAACACAATCAAATTGATTACAATTACTAATCCAGGTATAATCCTCTAAATTCCACTCGCAAAATTCAATTTTACATGTCAGTCTACATGAAATACCATGATGTAGACCACCAGATTCCCATGAAATTGATTTGCTATTTAATTTCACACCACCAACCCACCCACAATGCACTCTGCGAAATCTAATCCGCTAATTACTAATCCAACTAATTTGTATGCAGATGAACGCTTATATGAATATGCAATTTCACACGAGCTGCATTGTGGCTAGAAATTATAGTTAGGTACGCGTATAAATGTGGAAATCTGATTAGAATTCCATCGCGTCGGTGGCTTAAGGCCGATCGACAATAGATCGAAGATGGAAATCGGAGTGGAAATTGCAGGATTCAGGCAGACCGACATTTCGTACGTAGCGGATGGAATCTGAGTAAATTATCGGAAATTGATTGCTATGACTTGCGCTACTTGACACGACTAGAATCAAGTTGTCTGGCATTATGTAATTTGGGCCGCTAACACGTTCGCTTCATTTTTATTCCGGACATGTTTTTCGGGGACGCCCATCAAACGCAATTTTCGTGGAGTACTCTCGTCAAGTAGGGGTGTGAAGCAAATGAAAATTTTCGGGGTTATATGCGAGGACACGTGTTATCCTTCAGAGTTTCCAACGTTGGAGGCGACAGCGAAGAGTGTTATAAGTTGAATTTTAATCTGGAATCTGGAATTTTGTTGATGAAATTTGTAGACAGAGTGGTTAAATTATAAAATTGAACTTTTCAATAATACGAATAACAATTCACACAAGAAGGAGGAGAATTCGAAAACTTGAACCTCGACTCCCGGCGTGATACGTTACCCAATCGGCTACCCAAGCGGGTAATTTTCCTAATTTACCAAATTATTCACAATTTATACTCATTTTGATGAATTGTAAACAAATATTGTCCCCATATACATGAAACAAATAAAAAATTAATGAGCTTTTCACGAAATTAATTACAAAACATCAAAACCAAAACATAAGTAACTAAGATAATTATTTAGCCGTTGAAAATGGGTGGAAAAATTCGCGGTAATTAATTTTTTTTTGATAAATTCCTCACGATTACTTTTGTTGTCGCCCTTGAAAATGCTCACGATACGACGAGTGAATTTCCTCCGTGCGCTGCCACTGCCACCGCCGCCGTTGGTGCGAAAAACTTTCCGAGTACTTAATGTACTCACGATGCCACCACCCTTCGAGCCGCCGCCGTGTACCGGAATACTCCTTGCAAAAAAGGCAAGCAACGACGCTGCCTATGCCACCGCCACCACTACAGCCACCGACCCATTTCGCAAGGATTAATCTGCTGAATATAAATTCAAAAACTCGATTTAGCTTTAGGTGCGATGCAACAGAAGAACCGCCTTCCTATTTTCGCCAAAAAAACAGCGGAACTTCAGGCATCGTTAGCGAATGTTTCAAGAAAACCGCGCCTAATTAATCTTTTTCTAACCCGAGCACATGATATATATATATATAGCAAACATTTGGTGACCGAGTGGCCTTTGCAACTTGCCACAAAGTTATGCATGAATTACCATCAAAGAAAAACGGCAGATTAAACATTTTCGCGTAGTAAAACCGGAAAAGTTAAATTTAATAGTCGGTTTTCTAATGTTTAGTACATTTTTGAAAAGGATAAGTCACAGGCGTTTGACAAGGTCCGCCTGAAAGACGTTATCTCTTCTCTAGGAGAGAAAGGAGTAAAAAAAAATTGTTAAAACTAATTTCACTGCTAAACACCGGTAACACTACTAGAATCCTGTGAAAGAACGGAACATCGAGACCGATCCAAACAACATCAGAAATAAGACAAGGGGACAACCTTAGCCCACTATTATTTAGTACAATTATGGGCCAAATTATATCAAACACCAAGTAAACAACTGAAGGATATAAGATCGGAGGAACAACATACAATGCGTATGTTACGCAGACGACGCTACGCTATTCGCTGACACCGAAGACGGACTGCAAAGGTTAGTTCACGCATTCGAGAAATCGTCAAAAAACTTAACATGACTATCTTAACCAAAAACACAAAATGTATGGTAATCTCCAAAATACCCATCAGGGCCAAAATTGTTATGAATAACACAACCACTGAACAAGTCTCGCAGTTCAACTACCTTGCAGTAAGGATTTTTAGCTGGGAAAACCTGTCAGAAGGCGTCAGACAACAGGTCAACAAAGTAGCGAGAATATCTGAATGCCTTCGGAACTCTATATGGAAGAACCGGAACATGTTTAAAGCTAGCAAAACCCGTATATATAATGCCTGCATACGTCATGGTTCTAACCTACGCCGCGGGAACATGAGCGGACACCGCCCTCACCAAACGCATACTCAGAACAACAGAGATGTGCGCTCTAAGAGCTATAAGCGGACAAACCATCTGGAACAAGAAACGGATCAGCAATATTAGAAAGAGGTGCAATGAACCAGACATAGTGCGATAGACAAGAAATCATAGGAGGATGTGGAACAACCACGATGATAGAAAGCAGGCCGATAGAATCGAGCGAATGGTGAAAGAGGGCAAAAAGATGGTCCGATAGCTGGACATCAATGTCCCAGAAGAAGTGCCAGTAAAACACAAACTAACCAGCTTAACAAAAGAAGAGGAAGAAGAAGAGGAAAAGAGGAAGATTGTGGTCGAGGAAAAAGACACTCTTTATTCTGCTGCTTATGATGCTGGTTATTACGGTTAATTTTAGTTTATACGTGTTGTCATTATAATTACTATAAGCTATAGAAATCTGGGTGGTACATATGAGAACCGTTCGGTACTAGACATGTCAGACGATGATGAAATACCGATATTTGTTGAAATCGATATTTCCAATGTTTCGATATATCGATATCGCAATATCGTCTTAGAAATATCGATAGTATCAATATCGATCAAATCAAAATTCCACAGAAGCGCCATCTGTATATGGGTTTCAGGACTAATTACAGTTCCCAACAATCTGCAGTGATAATTAATTCATATGGAATCATGGATTCATACATCGACTACAGCAGTGTTCCTAACCTGTATCCGTGATCTTTTGCTATTGTTAATTTTATGATAACGACGAAAGTCGATATTTAAAATAATACTAACAATAATAATAGATATTTAGATCTATCAGTCTATCCACCAAATATAATAATTGCAATAATACATAAAAACAATAGTATTGTATCTGCAATACTAGGAAAAAATCGATGTTGATCTTAATTTTATGATTCCAACAAATATCAATGTATAAAGGAAAGAAAAATGCATTTTTGGTCCTCAGATCTGGCCATCAACCTTACTGGTCCTTCAGCCTATCGGATTTAGCGACTCATTTTCAGTTGTATAATCCCTATTGGATTAATCCCATCTTCCTTAATTTCTTCTTTTGGTAGTGAGTGCTTTTCAGTTTTCTCTTTCGGTGGCTTTTTTCTTCCAGTTTTTCACCCCTAGCCCTACCAGATCTGTCTCTACTTCTTTTACCCAAGTGTTTCAGGGTCTTCCTCGGTTGCGTCGGGTGTTTGTTCGCCAGTCGATTATGTGTTTTACTGGATCGGTATCATTTTTTCGCCATACATGTCCGAGCCACTTTATTCTGTTTTTTTTTATTAGCTGTGTTATTGTTTCGCCTCCAAGTTCTGCGGCTATCTCTTCATTTGTTCTTCTCCGTTTTGTGCTGTCATCTTCAGTAATTGGTCCTACTATTTGTCTTATGATTTTCCTTTCTTGAATATAATTATTTCCTCTTCTTGGGCCTTTCTTTCAGCAGCGTACATCATAATTACGAGTTGTATTAGTACTTTGTAGATTTTCAGTCGGGTCTCTGTTTTTAGTTTTCGATTCAATAAGGTGTTTCTGTTTACATAGAATATGCTCCGTTATTTACATTTTATGTATGTGTTCTGGGTTGCGCACATTTGCGATTGGTGATTAGAGTATTAATTTTTGAAGAGTGGTTGATTTTTGTCGTGTGGCTTTTATAGGTGTGGATTTAATATGAATTTTTGTGAGTTGTAATTGTGAATAATGGGTTCCAACCCCAGGGATTCAAACCCCGTCTGCTTGCACGGTAGACCGAAGCACTACCAACGTGCCGCCCAGGTAGCCCACCTATTAAGAATTATTATACAGAAGCTAAAATGTGGCCGTAAAAAGAAAAAATTTGAACTTCTCGGAATACTTCTCAGATAGCAGTTACATCAATGACATTTAAAAACGATATTAAAATTTTGATATTGATATATCGATATTATGAAAAAAGAAATTATCGATAAATATCGAAATTTTGAGGCCGATATTTCGATATTTATCAATATCGATATTTTTTGGCATGTATTCGGTACGAAAAGAAAACATGCCATGTTTAGATATCAGCAATGTAAGTAGTTCTATCCATATAAATGTATAGCAAACATGTTTGCGCACTCGACACCCTTTTACGTGTACCCGACCAACTGCACTTTGGCGTCGTTTGCGTTACGAATTTCCATCCCGCGAATTCATCCATCACGGCGCCGGCGCGGCGCTGCGTTACTTATGATTTTGTGACATAAATCACTTTCCGCGCTCCGAACCGATTTGGCTGAGCATAGACTTATTTTATAGCTCATTAAATTTTCTAGAATATGACATTAATTGATTTATAAAAAAATTATATTTACGTATACTTTTCATATTTTTAATCCGAATTGTATGCGAAAAACTCACTTCAAATATAAAACTGTTTGAAAACATACAATTTTTTACATTTTCTTGAATTAACTCAACGTCATATTCAAGCCAGTTTTATATACTTTACAAAAACATTTTGGTTTTTCATTTTCGATCAAAATTGAAGAGGGTATAGTGTATGAAGATGAGAAACTCAAAAAGACAAGGCGATAAAAACATGGCAATCAATTTAACTTATAAGTGGAGGGAAAGATCTCGTCCACTATCAGATTTAATGAAAGAAAAGAATACTATATAATTCAGAGGAAAACTAATTTCTTCTATAAGTAAATGCTAAGAAACGTCTGCTTAAATTCTGTTGAACTAAATTTCTATTTTGAATTCCTACTTTACAACGCAACTTTTATTACAAAGCCTACTTAACCTCAACCGAGGCAATAAAACTTTAGATAAAGAATTGTGAAAATATAATCACTAAAATTGCCAGATAAAAGGTAAATGAAATAAAAATGTAAATAAGTATTTACCCCATCAACTGAAACGCTGAAATATTTTTCACAGCGCTGCACCGCAATGTTTTTCATACCTTCCTGTCATTCCCTTTAATCTACCACTATAGTATACTTGTGCTTCGTTCGCTTCGTAGAAGAGAGGTGATTTAAATAAATTTCTGCACGAGAGCACGCTGACTTTAACTACAGGCAAATCGGAATAAGTGCGTGCAAATGCGCTCAAATTGCACAAACATGCATAACAGTTAACTCCCTACAACTCACCAGCACTCAACCAGCCATTAGTCTCGCCATAGACGTGGCAATGTTATAAAAATGTTAATTACACCCGCTATGATTTACTCATGATTTTATTTAATAAATATGACGCAACTTATATGACGCTATATATAACGAAATTAATTTTAATTAAATGGTGTAAGAATTCAAGGAAATTCTTATTAAATTAGTAAGAATTTATCGGGTGTTTTTATGCCAATATTAAGGCTTTTTATAAATTAAGATTTTAAACATTTTTTAAATGGTGCATATTTGTTTGATGTACTAATTTCCAACAGAAAAAATCGACCTCTAAAAAGTAGGCCACGTTGAAAAATGTGAAAAAGCGTAAAACCTGATTCGGGTGAACGATTAATGCTAATTAATAATGCTCCAAACCAGGGGAAAACATGAAGCATCATTATTTTCGGTTTTGCAAACAAAACGTACTTTTTGTTATCATTCAAGGCTTTTTTCAACGTTTTTTTTTGTTAACTGTTGATGCAATTATTCAGCAAAAAAGTCATTGCGGAGGTCAAAGGAGTATAGTTAAATTCGGCTGATGAAGAAGCAAATAACATATGGGATGATATTTACTTTTTCTAATGAAGTGTTTCATGCTCACAACTTTTTGATTTTATCGGATATAGTTGTCAAGAACAGTGCAAAAAAGCGTACCAATTCAGTTATCAGTACACGTCCTTTTTATTTATCTCCTCATTTACATCATAGTCGAACCCAGTGCGTTCGCTGCACCATGAAAGAACTCTATCGACTTTGGTTCGCGTTAGGCGCACTAGTAGCAGACAAAGTGTTAAAAGGGGCATTTTGTAGTATCTTACTAAAAAAGGACGCCTTGTTACTATATTCTTACCCCACTCTATTAAATTGAATTATTCTTTCCATTAATTGTGTTGACATTCTCTTTTCATTGTTTTACGTTTTTAATTAAACATCGAACGTTCATATATTATCAAATAAAAATAAAAATGATTCTATGTTATATTGAATTTGACAATTTAGTGTGAAGTTTGAATTATATATTTAAGAGAAAGTACTTAGTAATGATTTTTCCTAACTCAATCACACAACTACTATCAAATACTCTTGTTTGAACGACCTCCAGACTAGCTAGCATTGACATATCAAAGAAGAACATATAATCATTTAGCACAATTAATGAATTTTACAAAGAAATTAATTAATTGAAATTGAAATTTAACAGGAAAAGAGAAAATTTGAAGCCCCCGACCGGGTTTGAACCGGCGACCTTTGGGATACAGGCCCAACGCTGTATGATAGTAGTTGTGTGAATGAGTTAGGAAAAATCATTACTAAGTACTTTCTCTCAAATATATAATTCAAACTTCACACTAAATTGCCAACTTCAATATAACATATATTCTCAAAGTCAGGCAAGACATCGCAGCAAAAGGAAAGAGTTAATTCGAAGTACTAGGTCGGGTTCCCGGGGCCTGCGTGGCGCAGTTGGTAGCGCGTTGGGCCAGTGTCCCAAAGGTCGCCGGTTCAAACCCGGTCGGGGGCTTCAAATTTTCTCTTTCCCTGTTAAATTTCAAATGCAATTAATTAATAATAATTCTAAGAATAATTTCTTTGTAAAATTGTGCTAAATGATGTCATGTTCTTCTTTGATATGTCAATGCTAGCTAGTCTGGGGTCGTGCAAGCAAGACTGTATGATAGTAGTTGTGTGAATGAGTTAGGAAAAATCATTACTGTGTATTTTCTCTTAAATATATAAAAATGATTCTGTATCATTTTGCTTTTATCTTGTTTCTTCTTTATTAAATTACGAGTAAATCGTACGTAATGTAATTACCTCAGGTACGATAAAACGCTCCATAAGAAAATTATAATTTGTTTCATGTCTTACCTTTCCATTTGCAATAACTGCACATCAACGTCGCCGACTTCGCTGTCGATCGCGTGCATGTTCTCTTTGAAAGTACAGTACTTTTCAGCTAGTTTTCCCATGCCTTAATTTCTTTCCTTCTCGGTCCTTTATATTATGTTTTGATATATTCAATAAGATTGTAGAGTGTTATAATGTGTAAAAATAAGTAATAGAAACTTAATAATAGAAATAATTACATGTAGATATAAAACACATCGTATCACGTTATTTATTGAAGACTAATGTTGTTCTATTCTTTAATAAATAATAATCGTATGGCATGTTATAAGAAGGCGTGCAATATATAACAGATTTTTATATGAAAGAAAAATATTCATTACGACGCTTGGGAACCAACAGACGCTCGTTTAATTTCTTTTTTTATCAAGTTTCCGCTTCGGTTTCATGTCGAAAAAATGAAGAAAAAGAAATGGATACTTTCCTACAAGCAAAGAGTATTTTTCTTTATTAAATTTTAATGTAATTGTGATGTTTTTAGAAAGATTCAATATGAAATTAAATATATTTCCTTTTCAAGACGGCAAAACAAGACAAACTTTTCTGAGCGAAGCTTTGCCTTTTAAAAGGCTGTAAAATCGTAACGCAACTTAACGAAAGGATACTCATAGATCTGCCAAATTATCTTAATTAATAACTGAGCTATTCAAAAATATATCCTCAAAATTTTAAGGCGATAGCTGCTTTATTTATGAAGTTATAACTCATAAAATCAGTTGTGAATATATTCTTAGGTTTACCCATCTAAATGCGTTTTTCTCACAACTTTGCGTCATTTTCCAGTTTTGCGTACACAATTGTGACAATTATATTAAACCAATTTGGTGGAATTATAGCTTATTTTATAGATAATTAAATTCTCTAGAATATGACGTTATTTATTCTTGAGGAAACTGTATATTTACATATTTTTTCAGCATTTTGATTCGAATTTTTTGTGCCAAAGAAGTACTGTGAAATTATAACGGTCTAAGCGCGTGAAATTTTATTTATTTTCTTAAAAATAGCGACGTTATATTCAAGGATTTTAATGGACTTTGTAATAACTTTCGTTTTTTCAATTGTGATGAAAATTAGGGACGCTAGAGTGTACGCAGCTGAGCATCTAAGAAACATTTCGAATTATTCGAGACAAGGTAAATGCAGTTTCCCCCCCTAATAAAATGTTTTAAACTAAAACTTGATTACAAACTAACGTAAATCATGACAAACAGATTAATCACGCACAGTTTGTTCGACGGCTTTCATCCAATAGCTTGTTCATCTCAAATTGCACGCGCTGCGCAGACATGAAAGATGTTTGCCAACTTTGACTTTCGAGCTTGTTGTTCAGCAAGCGCTGCACGTCTTGCACCAACTTGCGCATGAAAGTTACAGCGATTTTTCCTCGCATTCGGCGAGTTTTCAGCATTCGCAGTGTCACCATGCTATCAATCAACGTGCATATACATGCTTTAACGCTGCTTTTGCGTTAACTTTGCTGCCAACTTTCGTGTATGCTAATTTTTTTCCGACACTGACCTAACAGCATCCTTAATTATCTTCAAACGAACTCAAAGCGTTCATTTACAGAGGATTAAAGCGTCGTATTCGCGTATTTACAGCGTATAGTTACTTAGGCTAATGATGGCAAGTTAACAATAAGAACGCCGAGGACACGAAGCGGTTGCGTTGAGGGATTAGGTAAATCGTCTTTGTACGGCTAATCAAATTTAAGAATTTATTCAGTTGTGCCGCGTCGGTTGCCTTTTGGGGCGGCTTACGTCTTGTCAAGGAAAAGTTTAAGGAGGCGCTTGTATTTCCACTTTAAAAGAGAGACAGAGTGAGAGTAAGAGTAAGAGAGAGAGAGAGAGAGAGAGAGAGAGAGAGTCCAAACAAGTTGATGTTTAAAAAGGACTTTGGGATTCATGGATTTCGAGTTGGAGTCCCAGATTTATCCATGGCTACTGAGGATTTACGGTTAACGAAATTCACAATCACCTAGAAAACTTTATTTCTATCTATAGTACAAATAACTTATTTTTTTACTATATTTTAATATTGTTTCTGTTCATATTATCCGCCCTTATGGACTTTAGGTGTTTTTTTTTCCTTAACCGATGACATTACGTCATTAGAATCTGTAAATGAGAAAATCTGTAAACTTATTGTTAGTTATCTTCCGACCCGTATTATTTCGGTGTTCCTTTTTTCCCATATTTTTAATCTCGTAAAGAATAAAATACACGCAACTCTTGAGTGGGATGCTCTCAGTTTGCGCCGAATAATCCCGGTAATGGCGGCGTGCGTCTGCCAGGCACGCAGGATAAAGGACGACGGCGCCGCCGCCGTTGTTTAGTATGTTCTGCATCTGTCGTGATTTATGGCGGTTATCTCGCAGCTTTCCACGGTGAACTCCTTCTCAAACTCAAGGCATTGTTGTGCCGGCGGGTAGGGATCGACCGCCGACACAGCGTCGTTTTTGACATATTATCTGTACACGTGTAAATTGTAATTCCAAAAAAAAAGATATTCTTTCCATTCATTGTACAATGATACCTGCCATTTATTGAAAGTCATCTTTCGTTTTTGATAAGCTTCCAAGCATACTAATAATGATCCGTATCGTCTTGAAAGTATTTTGAATGAATTTTGAATGCATTTTGAATTTCTGATTCTAATGATATAAAATTCATCAACAAAATTTTTGAAATATTGCTAAATGTATAACCGATGTATAACCGATCCCTGTGCATGATTCCATGGGTTACATTTTATCAAGTTCGTTTATTTATTTATCAATCTTCATAAAGGTATTTTTATAATCATTATATTAAAAGATTCCAGTATTACAAAACCGAATACCAGAAAAATGTCTAACTAATCTAATAAAAAATGTACGATTTATGATTATCATCACCAGACCAATTTGACACCAGCTGTGAAAACTCACATTTATAGACCATATAGTAATATATAAGATATAAATTGGAAAATAGATGGAAATTGAAAATGTATTTTCCAGTCTTCGTTTTACAAATCCCACAGTGCCAATATTGAATTTATCTCTTAGATATTTCAGTGAAAAATGACTGAAAATGTCTCCAAATGTCCCCCAAACGTCCAATTTTTCTATTTCCTTAATGCAAACGAAACAATGGGCAATTTTTCGCCAGAGTTACTCCATGCATACAAAATATGTGATTAATAGTAAAGTTCGTTGATTAATTTCCGACGTGGACGACTACCACGGGCTGGACAGGAAGTAGGCAAATGGGGGCTGGCATTATTCATGTTATCGATATATCACGCACACGCTGAAATGATAGATGGCGCACTATTATTTTTCCGGCTGTTCTGTTTCACTCGGTTGATGATTTTTTAGATGAATTTCCACCGTATAAATCGCATAAAGAAAAATCACATTATAATTTACCTCATGCTGCGATCGTCATTTCGCTGCCACCTTCCAATAACAAGATAGGAAAAATCAGTGGCGGCTCGTCCACCATCAGAATAAAGGGGTACTAACTAGGGGTTTAGGTTATGGCGGTCAATCCACTGCCGGACAAACAAGAATAAACATTAACAAACCTCAATCACGTCATCAGTTTGTGGGATTTTATTGTACCACAACATATGTAACAAACAATATAGAAATGAGATTAGAAAGGAGATTAGCGTGGAGATTCTGGGAGGCAGCAGGCGGAGGTGAATGGCTGGCGCTGGTCGTCGGAGCTGTTAGTGGATATTTAGTTACCTCTTTTATCAACCTAAACACAATCCTTTTTCCTATTATTGAAACATTTTCTTATTATTGATATATGTTTCCTAATATTGATATATTTTAATATCACATATTTTCATGAATTCCCTACACGAGCCGCCATTGGTATAAACCCACCACAAATCTGAATAAATTTAAAGCCGAATTAGAAGAAGTTTATTACATTTAAATACGTTTTTCATTTAGAGGGTATTTCGTTTTGCGCACTTTTTTCCCTCCCTTTTTCACTGATTGCCTTTTTTATCGATGTTTTCCTTTGATTGTCGCGCTGCTGGAATTGAACAAAAATTGGCGCGTCCAATGATGGGTGGAAACCTTATTACGAGATTAGCGAGAAACGCTCACGGACGTTTCGGCATTTGCGACATTTGCTGCTGCGGTTTACTGGGCATTCGTTTTGTTGGTTGGGTCGGCGGGTGGTGTGGCGGCTGTGGCGGCGACTGTGATTTCCAGCGAGTTTCGCCAACACCGCCTCCCGCTCGCAAAAAGTTACAAAAGAAACGGGCATAAAAATACGTTGTACAAGTACACATGTGTGTTCGCGAAAGCGGCTATAAATTAAGTCGACTGGTAATAAAACACCCGAATCGAAGTTATATACAATGTGTCCGCATACCTAAATAAATTCCACCATACACAGAGGTTCATTAGCAGAAATTTAGGTGAGGCTGTAAATGTTTTATTAGGCCTGAAAACAAACACAGGGTGACAACAACCAAGTAAGTTTCGTAAAGGTATTTATTAAACATTTACATAAACATATTTTAGGTTAAATTAGATTAGATTGGGTTAGCTAAATTAGTTTGGATTAGGTTATATTAGTTTATTTAGTTCACTTTCATTTGGATTATTTTAGATTAATTTACATTAGTTTAAATTACTTTAGATAACATTAGTTTAGATTACATTAGATTACTTTAGATTACATTAGTTTAGATTGCTTTAAATTACTTTTGATTACATTAGTTTAGATTGCTTTAGATTACTTTAGATTGCATTAGTTTATATTACTTTAGATTACATTACTTTAGATTACAATAGTTTAGATTACTCTAGATTACATTAGATGAGTTTAGATTAAACAGAATAAAATTACGTTAAGTTATATTACATTATATTGGATTACTTTAGGCTTTATAGATTACCTTAGATTACATAAAGTTAAATAAGATTTCATTTCGTTGGGTTGGGATAACATGAATTTAGTTACGTTAAGAAAATAAAATTTTCATAAAATTGCCATAGATTGATCAATTTTGTTACATATAACTATGTAAATAAGTTTATCTCGTCGGCGAATCAAAATACATTGCAATTTTAGTCGCGTGCGTGACACGTGTAGTCATATTATTGATGATTATATTATGCATTCGATTTAGAAAACGGGAATTCGATTTCCGGTCGATCTGAGTTAATCGCCGTTAGGAATTTCCTTTTTTCCCGCCGCCACGCTGGCAGCTGCCAACTGCCGTGGCAAACCAGTCGGAGGCGGTTGTGGATAGACCCGATTTGTCCAAGCATTAAGTTGGTAGCCTCAGGGGACTCCGGCTACGTCGCAGCTACCGGCGGACGTTATTCCACAGTACAAACCCATCCCTGCCGCGCCTTAATTGATTGCCCTCGGAGCGTTAAGCGCACCGCGCTGTTTTCGGGAGCTGTATGTTACCGCGTATATTAGCCACTAGAATACGAGTAGGTTAGCAATCGCCATGATACTACACACCATAATGACAGGTTAATTAATCGAGGGCGCTGCGTACGCTGGTTGTAAGGCAGCGGAGAGTATTTTGAGGGATCACGAAGTAGACGGTGTTGAATTAATATAACAACTAAATGTTTCTTACATTATTTCCTAACGAAATATTCCTTTCTAAAAGTGTAAAATTTAGAACAATATTTCCCTGTCCCACTACAGAAAGACGAACAAAAACCAAAAGGGATAAAGACGGGAACGAAGCCGAGCGAAAAGTAGGCTATCGCATTCGCAACTTGAGATACGCGGAAGAAAAAAGCTCAGATGAGCTTTAGATAAAATTAGTAGCTTTCAAGATTCGCCAGGCATCCTTGCAACGTGACGGTTTGCAAAACGGGTTGGCTCTGAGATGAGCGCGCTGAAAAACTACGTAGAAAAGGGAAGTAACAAAAAGCGGTATGCAGGATGGATAGCTGTGGGATCTCCCTTTTTAGCGCGCCGGATAAAGGAGCCTCGTCTCATAAGGCGGTGGCGTCGGCGGTTGTGTCGCAGCGGCGACGAAAACCGACCTAATCTGATTATTTTTAATTGAGTTTTATTTATTCGCGCGAAGCGCTTGAGTTGTGGTATGCTCCTGAAATTTAAGCAGGCCGAGAGCATCATAATCCGCCGCCGTCGTCGCTGCCGCCGCCGTCACCCTTGTTGGCGACAACTTTTATGAAGATGAGTAAGATGAGCCGCCTCCAGTGCGGCCTCGGCGTAGCTTTGATTAATTTATGTCAACAACTTTTACCTCCTGAAAAAAATGCAGCTACCCAGTAAGAAAAAAAAAAAAAGAGGAACCTGTACGGAAACCGAAAGCAAAACCGGACAATATAATTAAATGTACATATTTCATGTCTCCCGTCGAAAATAATTACGCTCATTGCAATGGTTGCACAATGTTTACACAAAAATGCTTTTACTTGATTGCAGGTGTCGTTTTTCTCAACAAGTCCAGAGTTAAGCAACAAGCAACGCTTCGAATATTTCACGAGGACTATTCCATCGGATCACTATCAAGTCAAGGCCATGGTGGACATTGTCATGAAACTCGGCTGGAGCTATGTTTCCATCATTTACGAAGAGTCGAATTACGGGATCAAGGTAGCATTTTCTTTCTCTTCTAAAAACGGTCAAAATAATTCTAGTTAAGTAGTTAATCAAACGTAGATCATTGATCGGAGTAGTTTAGGAACGGACCAGTCTGTCGGAGATCTTCGTCCTCTTGGAGATCCGGTTTGAGCTCGTTGGCGAAAGGTTTGCCACGTCTTTTGTACGAGCGTGGAACACGTCTATACGCCCCCTCAATGCCCATAGTGGTCGAATTGCTTCCTTCGTAATCGATACGATCGATGATTGCTTTCACCTCATCGAAGGCGTTCTCGAGGATGGACTCCCAGTGTTCCTGGGTCTCTGGATCCGGCTGTGTTGGTTTCGGAGGGACTTTTTGTGCCTGGGCATGGGAGGACGTTATATTTCCCATTTTGTAATAAGCAAATTTTGAGTACGTACAAAATTTCAATTGAACCCCAATTTAACTGAGCATTGTGTGACGCGTGATGTCAAGTATCTTTCAAATTTAGACAGGCTTTTCTCTATTTTAATTTTTTTTAAATTTAGACAGATCTCTCACACTAAAAATTTCTCATGCGAGCCAAGTTTTATGCTGGGTCCTTATTTCTAGTTTTTAGACCTATTGAAAAGTTGATTCATATTTGTCTTGTGTTAAATAAAGCAACCTAACATTTCTATTGACAGTGCGTTTAGATCTACTAAGCCTTTTAGTCAAATTCTTTCTTTGCCTTCCATTTCTCAAGGGGGTTATTGGTTTTTATAAGTTTTTTAAACCTGAAATTGTGTTTTCAAAATTTGTTACACTTGACCATTGCGTCGTTTCACCTGAGTATAATTAGTTTCTAGTCTGATACTACTCTTACACTCAATATCGTAAGCTCTTGTGAGGTCAAATCCTTCTTCTCTTTAAATGTATTATAAGCGATGTGCAATTTTCAAAGCCTTTTTAAGGGCATTGTTTGAGCAGTGCTTCGTCTCCCTTTAGTATAATTAGTTGTTGGTCTTATACTGTCCACCTGCCAAATTTCGTTCAAATCCATAAGGCCTCATCAGTGTCCTCTCCTTGTTTAAATACCCGGGGCACTAGTTCTATATTCCAAATAAAAATATTATATCCATGCCCAAGCTTAAATTAAGAATGATGCAGATATCTAAACCAACAACAAAAGAATTCTTCACAATTTCTATCCTGTATCAGATGATTTTCTTAGAAAATTAAAGAAATAGCTACGAACTAAATTAATTACAAAGTTTGCAAGTTGTAAGCGCATTCACCGTAGGACATCGCCTAGAATGCAGCCAGTAAAGTTAACAAGGTGCGGAAGTGTCTAAAAGTCTTCTCCAACCTCTCTACTTGTAGGACTATCTAGCTTTATTCACCCGTACTACTACACGAGAACCAAAGTTGTAACTTAATTTGGGAAAAGCAATCGAATACTACGAAAGAAATATATCGCTTCCGATTTCTGCTCGGTTCTTGGCAATTCAGAACAGCCCTTGATGATCACACAATGAAGCAACACCAGTTGTAAACGCGCGCGCCTCGGGATTGGAATCCTTTCAAACAACAAAAGCAAAGAAAGGACGACATGAATTGCACGTACAAACTTTCAAACTTAAATTATTATCCTTTCAAGGCGAGAACCCTATGATTAGAGTGTGAATTATACCCATCGATTTTCAACCACGTCTATCCTTGGTCTATCCTTGTCTGTATACACGAAATTGAAAAAGTGAAGTATAAAAATATGATAATATAAGAAGGGACGAGGAAAGTGTCTGGGACCTGGTGAAGCCTGGGGAACTGAAAAGGGTAGTTCATATCCATAATCGATAGCAATATCGCTGGTAGTAGCAGAAGGAAGGGATCCGTTTCTGCTACGTCGCCTTCTGCGGCTTTATGTGGTGGAAGGAAGCCCTGCTGACATTTCAATAATTTTCATCGGTGCGGTTAAGTCAGCAGGATTTCTCATATTTAAATATTTAATTTGATTGCAGGCATTTGAGGAGTTGGAAGATCTGCTCGGTGATCATAACGTTTGCATCGCCATTAAGGAGAAACTGGTGAAGGATTCGGGGGTTGCAACCGAGACAGCCTACGATGGGATTGTGCTGAAACTATTGACGAAACCGCGGGCTCGGGGTGAGTACTCACAATCTACATTAATTCAAAATTACATTACTAAAGTTGATTCCAGTTTATAGTCAAAAGCAACGCAAAATATAATTTCGGATGACTTCAAGTAGAATTACAGCTGTCAGATTCAATTTGCAGGAACTATAAACCTAAAACCTGAAAGTAGGATATTTAAATGCAAATCAGCTACGCAATGTGCAAAGGAAGTGTCTTCGTTCGTCTTATCTCCACGTAGATGCCATTTTACGAATACTTTTTACAATCCAGCGTTTCCTTAGATATCACAATCTTCCAATGTTTAACTTGGCAATAAATTATGCTTTATCAACTTTTTATTTGAATATTTGTCGTTGCCCAACATCTGCCAATAGCAAAACCCGGTTGTGTCGACTTCAGCGTGCCAAACCCATATCCCAAACTCCATTCCTATCGCCGTAACCTGTTCCCGTTCCGTTTTCCGCCTGCCT
This sequence comes from Mimaenictus wilsoni, assembly GCA_027575185.1. Lineage (NCBI taxonomy): Eukaryota > Metazoa > Arthropoda > Insecta > Coleoptera > Staphylinidae > Mimaenictus > Mimaenictus wilsoni. The sequence continues at coordinate 25,350 of JAODAC010006673.1, forward strand.
CTATCCACTTTTCGCTCCCCTGTCGCTTGTTGGTAATTTCGCAACTTGTCACGCCGCAGATCCCTTCGTAGAAACTAAAACAATAGTAGGCAACACAATGCGCTGGGCCCATAACCTGCTGAAATATTCTAGGCTCTCACGTACAAGTCATTGAGGCGAGAGACGAAGACAGTCGGCATCCAAGTAAAAGTTTCGTGTGCTTTTCGGGCGGGTGTTAATAAAAAAAACCTGCGGGAGTCCTTTTTCATTTTTTTCCCTTCTGGTTGTTACGAAGAGAAATGAGTGGTTGGGGACGGAAGGTATTACAAAACCTTTAACCTTTTTCTTCTGAATGGGTTGAACGGTTGATTAATGTCTTTACGAAGTTGACGTTTTGAGGTTTTTAAAATGCAGTTCAGTAAGTCTCAAACTTTTTTATGTTCCTTCTCACGTTTTTAGGAATACTGACCTCTCTTCAAATCCGAACATCAAGTATAAATAGCTCTACTAATGATCTAAATGAAACTTTTCCTTTGATGTTCTTCTTCTAACCACAATAATCTTGTACTTCAAATAGCAGAGGGATCCAAACTTTTTGTTGCAAAAGCCGAATCCGATTACTATTATAAACGTAAACAGGGGAGGCCAGCGATTATTCCCCTTGGAATTCTTGACTTTTGTCACGGGGCGGTTCTATGACACTTTTACGCTCTTCATAAATGGGGAGCGGGTCAGCCATGAACATTCTTAGATGTGGAATAAGAACGTAATAAGAACGAAAACAAGAATAGGCAACACAATTCGCTGGGCCCATAACCTGATGACATCAAGGCTGAATACTATAAAGGTGATGGGATAAAAATCATTAACGGGTTGACGGGTGGGTCGTTTATAATTTGCATACCTCTGCTTCAAATGTACACGTAAATTTTAACAAACCCTGTCATTCCTTTAAAACCATAATTCCCAAGCTTACACACTGTTGACTTTAGTAAAAAATTTGCCATGTATGCACCGAGAATCTATGACAGATACGTTCTAAGTTGTGCGAAATTAAAACTTTCTCCCAAGTAAACATTAACAACCCAAACGAACAACACTGAATAAACTCTTTACCAACTTAACTCGATGATACATGCGATGCGAGCAAGGCAAAACAAACGAAACAAAACTGAACCCAGAAAACCTGAGAAAACACTCTACCTCTAATCAAAACTCAACTATGACATTATCAACTCTACCTCCAATGCTTTTATAGCAAGACACGAAATTCTGACAACACTCACAATCTAACTAATGACATACCTCTTTTTCTGTTATCTAATTCCAGGAGCGATTATCTTTGGATCCGACCAGGAAGTAGCAGGTGTAATGCGTGCTGTACGCCGGAATAACGCCACCGGAAGTTTCTCCTGGATCGGCTCGGATGGTTGGAGTGCACGCTCTCTGGTGTCGGATGGCAACGAGGCGGAGGTAGAGGGCACCCTCAGCGTGCAGCCACAGGCTAATTCCGTCAAGGGATTCAAGGAGTACTTTCTCAATCTTACCGTCGAGAATAATAAACGTAATCCGTGGTTTATCGGTGAGTCCCTCAAAGCCCTACGGCGTGAAAATACCTTTCAGTAAGGATAGACAATAGAGGTGCAATCAATATGACAATAGGTTTAAGGGGGAAAGGAGGAGCATTGTCCCTCCATTCTTTATTCATTCCATCATAAATTTAATTGTCAATTTTGTCCGTTCGAGATTCAAGCATTTTATGGCCACTCTCAAGATGTTCCAACAAAGATAACTTGGATACTGTTGCCCCTTTTCGTCATTGCTTGATAATAAAGTGACAGTTTTACGAGTTTCATTGATTTGAAACGTGCTTTTAATGGCACGGATGAAAAATCTTCGACTCACAACATGGCACTTCCTTTGTTTCGTCTTTTTTTTAGGGCGATTGACTTCGCGATACCAACATTGGCCTTTTTTGGTGAAATGTCTTTTATGGCCTATTATAAGGGTTTCTAACGCGTAACATAAAAGTTTTTTGTTAGTTTTATTGTCATGAAAGAAGAAATTGCACAGGTGTAAAAAAAGTTAGTTGCTGAGGAATGGGAGCTTACAATTGGATTTGAATAAAACATTTTATGTCTTGCGCAATATAGGCTTTGGCCCCAGTCTTGGGGACAATATAGACTTTTTTAACTTTTGTTTTGTTTTATTCAATTTCAGCTCTTTTCATAATCTAAATCTGATATATCAAACAGTGTGATTGGAAGGAGTTGATTATCCGGTTCGAAGGATCATGGAAAGAGTTCGCTCCTTAATGAAAGGACCATGTAGAGTTTTGGGTATTTCCTTAACTATAATTAGTAACTATACTATCAAAAAAGGAGGTATAAATATTTCAAAGAAAACCTTCAACATTCTCATCGAGCACAAAAATGGTTTGTAAACCTGTAGTAAAATTCTCTCAATATAACAACAAAAATAAGAAACAGTTATTTAAATGGATGCAATAAAATTCTTTGAAAAAAATCTTTATTGTACAACATTAGAACAACGATTAAAACTATCCTGCAATCATCTGCAATCATCTAAAGCAGTTTAATCGTAGACTAATCACTTTTATTTCGTTTCCTGCAGAGTTCTGGGAACATAATTTTCAATGTCGCTATCCGAATAGTCCCGAAACGCCATACAATAAAAACTACAGCAAGACCTGCAGCGGAAAAGAGGAACTTAAGGAGCAAGACACCGTGTTTGAGGACCAACTACAATTCGTCTCCGACGCCGTAATGGCCTTCGCCTATGCAATCAGGTTCGTATTAATCTACTTTTATTCGCAAACGTTCGCGGCAATTATCTGCAAGCGCGCAACGTCTATCGAAACGTCCCAAACGGGGTTCAATTTCAATTAAACCCCCTTGTCCCATCGCTCCAAACCTTCAAGTCGGTCCACTTTAAATTAAATAACCTTAATGTGCTCCAGCTGCACACGCATTTCGCTGTTAATGGTTCTTGCAAGTGAGAACCATTTCCTGCGTGGAGCGTTTGTGTCGAGCGCGCCAAGTTTCGCTTCTGTGCCGCCGCCAACACGCAATTGTATCTCAAATTGTATCCGTCATTAATCAAATCGTTCCGAGCCACACTCGCCCGCACACGCCGATTGCCAATCGAATGGCAATTATCCGGAATAGATTTTTTCACGCTGTTATACAACAATCCGGTCATCCTAGCTAGCTATCTAGCGTTATTTAACCACGCCTCTGAATCGTGCCTGCCTGTTACCAGGCGAATATCCTCACACCATTGGGGGACGAATGGTGTGAGGATTCGGAATTGATGTTGGAATTGAATGGAATTATTCAACGATGCGAATTTTATTGTTTCTTGAACATGTGCCCCCTCGCGCAAAACTCCCGAGTAATTAATTCGCCTCGAATTGTGTAGGGAAATGCATCGGGAGTTATGCAAGGGACGGCCGGGACTCTGCGACGCAATGAAGCCGACAAAGGGCACTGAATTGCTGCAGTACCTCCGGAAAGTCAGCTTCACCGGTAAGTTTTTTTTCTCTTCTTTTTTATATTGGTATTTGTTAGAGTAACAAGGGAACATGAGAACTGCCCGATTGGAAAATGAGCAACCCAGCATGCATTCCTGAGCGTTTCTCTTGACTCTTAAGTGATTCCTAGTGACGTTACTTTTACGAATAAATTTGGTCGTATGTAAAACTTGAATTTATGCAAAATTAGTGACTGCTCTTAGTTTTATTGGTATCCTTACGAATTTTAGAACATGAGAACTTACCGATGTGAAAATATTACCTAACGTAGGCAACCCAACATACATTAATATGTGTTTCTCTTGACTCTAAAATTTTTCCTCGTGACGCAAGTTTTACAAGTAAATTTAGTCATTTGCAAAACTTGAATTTATGCAAAATGACTGAATTTATGCGAAATGATTGAACATCATCCCATGTAGTTCCAACCCAAATCCTTATTTATCCAGATGTTTGGTTCCCGTTAGATTACGTGCTAAAACAGGAAGGTGAACGTCCATTTGTTCTCATTAACACCAAATTCGCCCGGCGTTTTCATACGATTTGTCCAGTCCTTTTCCTATTCGTCGGACGCTTAGAGGATTTTAGGCCCTAACCTTTTCCATTTGCACCCGGCTACGTTCTTCCAAACACTGCTATCAAAACTATCTCGACGGTATCTGGCTTCCATCGAGACGCTCCCACTGCTGCGTCCTGTGCGCACATCTGCGAATTTTCTGGGCCGCATCATCGCTGTTTTATGTGTGCTCTCAACCTGCGGTAAAAGGATAAAGGATAGTGAGTAAGGGGGCTAAAAGCTATAGCGTCTCTCCATCCCTCTATGCTTCCATCAGCAGAATTATATCGTTTCTTCTTGCCTTAAACTTTTTTCATTCGCAGCGATGATGAAAGGCCGCACAAAAAGAGCGGAAATACAAAAGAAGTTTCAAAGGACTAGGGATAAAGACAAACCACAATGGGCATGATACCGGTGAATGATAGGTTGACAGAGTGTGTGAAATATCCTTAACTACTCAGATAGTTAATATACGAAATTAAAATTTCTAGGATAAATTTAGAGTAGTTTTTTTGTACCGTCTTTGAAGGAAGAATCTCGCCCCATTTTGTGAATGATTGAATTGTCTTTCGTTCATCATCTCGCCATTTGATATCCGCTTCCTCCGCCATTTTACCTGCATTGTATATATGTCTCGTGTCGTGACAAAGCAAGAGT